>JAPXFY010002400.1:25000-27576 GCA_030674185.1 Monoplex corrugatus
AGAAGAAAGAAGAAGAAGAAGAAGAAGAAGAAGAAGAAGAAGATAAGAAGAAGAAGAAGAAAGAAGAAGAATCGAAGAACGAGAAGAAGAAGAAGAAGAAGAATGCAGAAGAAGAAGAAGAAGAAGAAGAAGAAGAAGAAGAAGAAAGGGAAAAAGAAGAAGAAGAAGAAGAAGAAGAAGAATAAGAAGAAGAGAGAAGAAAAGAAGAATGCGAAGAAGAGAAGAGAGAGAGAAGAAGGAAGAAGATAGAGAAGAAGAAGAAGAAGAAGGAAGAAGCGAAGAAGAAAAGAAGAGAAGAAGAAGAAGAAGAAGAAGAAGAAGAGAGAAGAAGAAGAAGAAAAGAAGGAAGGAAGAAAAGAGAAAAGGAGGAAGAAAAGAAGAAAAGAAGAAGAAGAAAAAGAAGAGGAGAAAAGAAAGAAAGAAGGAACGAAGAAGAAGAAGAAGAAGAAGAAGAAAAAGAAGAAGAAGAAGAAAGAAAGAAGAGAAGAGAAAGAAGAAGAAGAAGAAGAAGAAAAGAGAAGGAAAGAAGAAGAAGAAGAAGAAGAAGAAGAAAAGAAGAAGAAGAAAGAGAAGAAGAAGAAGAGAAGAAGAAGGAAGAAAGAAGAAGAAGAAGAAGAGAAGAAGAAGAAGAAGAGAAGAAGGAAAAGAAAAGAAAGCAAAAAGAAGGAAGAAGGAAGAAAAAGAGAAGAGAAGAGAGAAGAAGAAGCGAAGAAGAATGCGAAGAAGAGAAGAAGAAGAAAGAGAAGAAGAAGAATGCGAGAAGAAGAAGAATCGAAGAAGAAGAAAAGAATGGAAGAAGAAGAAGGAAGAAGAAGAATGGAAGAAAAGAAGAAGAAGAAGAAGAAGAAGAAGAAGAGAAGAAGAATGAGAAGGAAGAAAGAAGAAGAAGAAGAGAAGAAGAAGAAGAATGCGAAGAAAAGAAGAAGGAAGAAGAGAATGCGAAGAAGAGAAGAAGAAGAAGAAGAAGAAGAAGAAGAAGAAGAAGAAGAAGAAGAAGAAGAAGAAGAAGAAGAAGAAGAAGAAGAAGAAGAAGAGAAGAAGAAGAAGAAGAAGAAGAAGAGAAGGAAAGAAGAAGAAGAAGAGAGAAGAAGAAAAAGAAGGAAGAGAAGGAGAAGAAGAAGAGAAGAAGGGAAGAAGAAGAAGAAGAAAAGAAGAAGAAGAAGGAAAAAGGAGAAGGGAAAAAGAAGAAGGAAGAAGAAGAAGAAGAAGAGAAGAAGAAGAGAAAAGAAGAAAAAAGAAGAAGAAGAAGAAGAAGAAGAAGAAGAAAAAGGAAGAAGAAGAAAGAAGAAGAAGAAAGGGAAAAAGAAGAAGAAGGAAGAAGAGAAAGGGAAAAGAGAGAAGAAGAGAAGAAGGAAGAAGAAGAAGGAAAGAAGAAGAAGCGAAGAAGAAGAAAGCGAAGAAGAAAAAGGAAAAAGAAGAAGAAGAAGAAAGAAGAAGAAAAAGAAGAAAGAGAAAAAGAAGGAAAAGAAGAAAAGAAGGAAGAAGAAAAGAGGGAAAAAGAAGAAGAATGGAAGAAGAAGAAAAGGGAAAAAAAATCGAGAAAGGGAAGGAAAAGAAGAAGAAGAAAGCAAGAAGAAGAAGGAAAAGGAAAAGAAGAGAAGAAAGGAAGAAGAAACAAAAAGAAGAAAGAAGGGAAAAAGAAGAAGGAAGAAGAGAAGAAGAAGAAGAAAAAAAAAAGAGGAAGAAGAATGCGAAAAAAAAGAAGAAGAAGAAGGAGAAGAAGAGAGAAGAAGAAGAAGAAAAGAAGCGAAGAAGAAGAAGAAAAAAGAAGAAGGAAAAGAAGAAGAAAAAGGGAAAAAGAAGAAGAAGAGAAGAAGAAGAAGAAGAAGAAGAAGAAGAAGAAGAAGAAAAGAAGAAGAAGAAAAGAAGAAAAAGAAGAAGAAGAAGCAAGAAGGAAGAAGAAGAAGAAGGAAGAAAGAAAGAAGAAAAAGAAAAGAAGAAAGAAGAAAGAAAGAAATAAGAAGAAGGAAGAAAGAAAAAAAGAAGAAGAAAAGAAGAAAAAGAAGAAGAAAGAAGAAGAAAGGAAAGAAAAAGAAGAAGAAAAGAAAGAAGAAAAAGAAGAAGAAGAAGAAGAAGAAAAAAAAAGGAAAAAGAAGAAAAAGAAAAAAAAAGGGAAAAGAAGAAAAAAAAAAAAGAAAAGAAGAAAAGGAAGGAAGAAAAAGGAGAAAAGAAAAAAAAGAAGAAAAAAGAAAAGAAGAAGAAGAAGAAAAAAAAGAAGAAGAGGAAAAGAAAAAAAGAAAAGGAAGAAAAAGGAAAAGAAAGAAGGAAAAAGAAAAAGGGAAGAGAAGAAAAAAAAAGAAGGGAAAAAAGAAGAAAAAGAAAAAAGAAAAAGAAAGAAAAAGAAAAAAAAAAAAGAAAAAAAGAAAAAGAAGAAAAAAAGAAAAGGGGAAAGGGGAAAAAGAAAAAGAAGAAAAAAAAAGAAAAGGGGAAAAAGAAAAAGGGAAAAGAAAAAAGAAGAAAAAGAAAAAGAAAAAAAAGAGGGAAGAAAAGGAGGAAAGGAAAAAAGAAAAAAGAAGAAAAAGAAAAAAGAAAAAGAAAAGAAAAAGAAGGAGAAGAAAAGAAGAAAAAAAAAAGAA
>JAPXFY010002401.1:0-5000 GCA_030674185.1 Monoplex corrugatus
TGAATAATATGTATTCAAACTTCGCAACCGCAATACATGAAGCAGCAACTAATTCAATTCCGAAAAGGAGGAATATAAACAAAGGTAATTATGTTGGAAATAGTTGGTGGAATCAATCATGTGAAGAAGCGAAAAATGAAAAAAAGAAAATGTATAAAATCTATTTAAAGACTAAATCTCCAGAAGACCATTACAATATGAAAGTGGCTAAGATTCATTCGAACAAAGTTATTGCTCAAGCCAAAAAGCAATATTGGTCTGATTTTTGCTCTCAACAAATTTCAGGGCCTAAAGATCTTCCTAAGATTTGGAATAAGGTCAAAGAAATGAAAAATGGTTTTCAATTACCACAATTTCCTATTAAGATTAAAGGCAAAGAATTTGCTTCACCTTCTGAGAAAGCTGAGGAATTTGTACAGTTCTTTGCAAAATCAAGTAACTCCAACAGCTTGTCTAAACAAATCAGAGAAAAAAGACGGAAACTTGAGGAATCAGACGAATACACAGATCCTCTCCCCGATAGTCACATGTACATAAATTCAAGAATTACATTACAGGAACTTAAAGATGCCCTTCTCTCGTTGAGCAACAAAAAATCGGCTGTCGGATTGAACGGCATTTCATATACCCTTTTAAATCACTTACCGGAGAAATGGATTGAATACTTACACAATATCATACAAAAATGCTGGGAAAATGATCGCATACCTGAAATTTGGAAGACTTCAATAGTATTACCTATACCAAAAGCTAATAAACCCCGCTCTGAACCAGGTAGTTACAGACCTATCTCGCTTACATCCCATGTTTCAAAACTGATGGAAAAAATTATAGTGAATCGACTGACTTACTTTTGTGAGAAAAATAAAATAATACCTATCAACCAATGTGGATTTCAAAAAGGTACAGTGACGACAGACCATTTAGTCAAATTCACAACTCAAATAAAAACTCAGTTTGCCAAAAGAAAAAATGTCTTAGCTACTTTTTTCGATCTCAAAAAGGCATACGACCAAGTCTGGCATGCGAGACTTGTTGAAATTAAAACATATTGGTCTCAAAGGTAATCTATATTATTTTATTAAAGCATTTCTAAGTGACCGAAGTATAATTGCTAAAATAGGTAACTCATACTCTGAAAAACGACCTGTTAACATGGGAATTCCGCAGGGTTCCGTGATATCTCCTCTATTATTTAATATTTTGATCCATGACCTGCCAGCACAAGTCTCAAACAATATAAACTTAGCTCAGTACGCCGATGATATAGCGATCTGGATGAATGTTACATTGAAAAGGAAAACTTCTTTAAGAGAAATCAGTTATATAAAAAGGGTTTATCAACGTGAAATTGCTCATATTTCAAGTTACTTGATAGTTAACGGTCTGGAAATATCCAATGAAAAGACACACATGATGCTTTTTAATAATGGACTCGGTCCTAAAACTTTACAGTTGTTTAAAATTGATAAAGAGGAACTGAAATATACAAATCAGGTGAAATTTCTGGGAGTACATTTGACTTCTAGCTTACAATGGAAAGAACACATTGATGCCTTGTTATGTAAAGCTATGAAAAGTTATAATTTAATACAAGTAATTAATAAACAATCATGGGGGCAAGACACTAAAACGTTGCTACATCTTGTAACAGCTTCAGTCAGATCGAAGTTAGCTTATCGCCAAGAGGTATATTTTTCAGCTCCAAAATGCTATTTGAAAAAGCTTCAAAGCTTAGACAGTAAAGCTGTTAAATGTGCTCTTGGTGTACTGGTGTACACAAAAACACAAGAAATATAAAACAGCCGGCATCGTTCCTTTGGAAGAATGGAGGAAGTTATCAGCTGCTAAGTATATAGTTTGAGCAAATGCAATAGCTAATTATACCGATGCGGAACTTAAAATTCGGTCTGACATCCATTTCCCCAAGAGAGCACGATCAATAAAGGCTCAAGAAACAATATCCACTTACACAAATGAGCTATTCGAAATTTCCAGCGTAGTACCTACAAAGGTTGTACATAAATTGACATGTTGTCCTCTACCCCCCCTGGGAATTGTCTACTGCTAGTTTTGATATCAACTACACTGATAATGACTTGAGGAAAGATATCAATCCACAATTGTTAGTAATTGACGTTCTGTCACATCTACATGAAAAATATTTTCATCACTTGAAAATATACACTGATGGCTCTGTTCTAGATGATGGTGCAGTCGGCGTTGGCTTTGTAATTCCAAAATTAAAAGTAGAAAAGGCTTACTGTTTAGGACAGGGACATTCAAACTTCACTTCTGAATTAATTGCCATCCTAATGGCACTGAAATATATAGTGGATCTACCTATACCTTTATTTAGTATCTTATTATGTGTAGATTCGAAATCTGCATTACAGTCCCTAAAAAGTTGCGAATATAAAGAAAATAGTGCGTTAAAATTTGAGATTAAATTTTTAATTCATTGTTTAATAACAAACAATACACAAGTTACTTTTTGTTGGATCCCATCCCACTGTGGTATCATATATAATGACTGGGTTGACAGAATAGCTAAATGTTCAGCAATGAATAGAGCTGGCAGTACTACACTTGATTTACAACTCTCTGCCCATGAAATGAATGCTGTATTAGACAACAAAGTAAAAGCGCAATGTAAAATTCGCCCTTTCATCGTGAACTACCAGGGTTTTTACAAGACAGGAAATAACTTTAGCTTACAGATTATATCTCAACTCACTTCGAACTAAATTCAGTAAAAACATCAAATGTATATGTAATGATTCTATAACAGTTAATCATCGTTTGTGTTGTCAGCAATTGCTACCTTATTTCCCTGAATCAGTTTCAAATTTAAAACAGAAACATACTGATTTCACTCTGTATTTACACATTGCTAGGCATTTACTGCACAGTCCCGTAGGTCGTTTCCTGTGATTAAGCCCGATTGTTTTATACCTGTAACTCCCACCTAGCCCTATTTATTTGCTTGTTAGATTTTTCCTTATTCCTTGACTGGTACAACGCTTTTACCTCGTCTGCACGCCCTGTACAAACTAAAGCAGCCTGTTTTAACGTTATGAATGCTTTTCTGTTGCTCGTTAAATCGTATGATGATACCTTATATGGTACAATGCCAATATGACTTCATAGATTCATTCATCCTATAGTCACCTTTTCCTTACTTGTTTAAATATTTATCTATTTATCTGTTTATTTGTCCATTCATTTTTGTTTTATTGTATTTCTTTCTTTCTTTCTTTCTTTATTTATTTTTTTAGTTAGTTATCTATTTATTTATTTTTCGTCTAAAAGCACATATGTGAATAGATGTTAAAAGAAATAACGAACGAACACACACACACACACACACACACACACACACACACACACACACACACACACACACACACACACACACACACACACACCACACACACACACTCTCTCTCTCTCTCTCTCTGTCTGTCGCACACAGGCAGACTGTCTCACACTGTCTGCCTGTCTCTCTCCCTCTTTCTCTGTCTGTCTGTCTCACGCACACATATACTCTTTTTGTCTCTGTCTCACTCTGTCTGTCTGTCTCTTTCTCTGTCTGTCTGTCTGTCTGTCTCTCTCTCACGAACACACACACACACACTCACACTCATTCACATATGCACACACACACACAGTCACACCCCTCTCTCTCTTTCTCTCTGTCTCTATTTGTCTCTCTCTTTCTCTGTCTGTCTCTGTCTCTCTCTCTCTCACACACACACATATACACACACCACACCACACAACACACACATACACAGAGACACAGACACACATACATACACACACGCACATACACATACACACACATACACACACACACACACACACACACACACACACACACACACACACACACACACACACACACACACACACACACACACACCACACAAAGAGGGAAATCCGAATTGCCCTTCTCGGACGGCTCTATCAAAGAGATGGTCGAAGTTCTATAGATCGAGCGTTCTGTGGAGGGCGGTCAGTTCTTGTCCATCACCTAATACAAAGGTGTGAAGCCGTGCACACGGCACGCACACACACACACACACACACACACACACACACACACACACACACCACACACACACACACACATATATATATATATACACACACACAATCCCCTGAGGAAGGCCACTGGCCGAAGTACTGGGCTCAACATTCTAGTTTGTTGTCTTGTTTCTTTGGTTTATCTACAATATATATACAGTTGTATATATACATGTAGGCCCTATATGTGTACACACACACACACACACACACACACACACACACACACACACACACACACACACACACACACACACACATATATATATATATATATATATGTACACACACACACACTTATACACACACTCACATACACGTAGACACACATACATACACACTCATACACACACACACACACACACACACACACACACATGCATGCACAAACACATACGCCTATACATCATCATCATCATCATCATTCTCCTGCCCGTGATGGGCGTAGAGGAGAGATGAGAGACACTCTTGAAGCCAGCCGTCGCCAACCGGTCCTGTCCTCCGCCTGTCGCACCAGCGTGGGGCCATCCAACCTGGTCCATTCTTTGATGTTGTCCATCCAGCATTTGGCTTGTCGTCCCCTTCGTCTGCCGCCTCCCAGTGTACCCTGGAGGACCGTTTTGGGCAGTGAGTTGTGGCGTGTGACATGCCCGAACCACGACAGCTTCCTGTTCTTGACTGTTGCCAGGAGGGGTTCTTGTGGGCCTGCGAGTGTTGTTATTTGGCTCCACACAAAGTCGTTTGTCTTCCGATCTTGCCAAGAGATCCCGAGCAAGCGCCTGAAGCATTTAGTTTCAAACGTCTGGATTCTCTTGGTGGTCTCTGCTGTCATGGTCCAGCTCTCGCATCCATACAGCAGGATGGGGAGCACCAGGGACTTGTACAGCTTCATCTTCGATGGAAAGCCGATC
>JAPXFY010002401.1:12500-27575 GCA_030674185.1 Monoplex corrugatus
CTGGTTAAATCTAACCATTACCTGTAGTGAGTGAATTACGGGAAACTGGCTAACTCAAACCGTGACCTTTAAACATTGTACTGTGGAAGATTGTGGCTAACTTATATTAAGCCATAGCATATTATAATTGGACTGTGGAAGATAGGTCAATTCTAACCATGACTTATAAGATTGGATTGTGTGTAATACGCTGTGAGTTCACGTGCGTGTCATTTGTTTACAGAGTGCATTGACACTGAAGGGAGGAGAATGGAGGAGGGGGCAGGCCCTTACATCGGTGCCGACCATTGCAACGTCTGCAACTGTCACGAGGGGATGTCTGAGTGCACCAAGATGCTTTGTCTTCCCGGACATTCCAGGTTTCCCTCGAGGGGATGCCGGGGGCTCTGTCATTATAAATAGTACCCCCAACTTCTGGAAATTCTGTGCTACAAATTTCCTCTAATCTGTCACTCGCTTTGTTTCTGCCTTATTCCTTTGCTTTCTGTCATTTCTTCCTATCATTTTCTGCCTTAATGGTCCATTCACCTGTATGTGTTCGATAAATCTTAGGTACATTTTTCTTAGGATTGATAATTGGGTACATGCATTAAGTGCATTTTTGGCTCTGGGGAGGTGAGATATGTGGAAGCAATTTTGGGTAATTTATGCCTGTTTTTATATATGTTTTGGTGTCTTTATGTATGCTCATATTTGTATTCAGGTGTGTGTTTTTTTTAAAATCCCTCGTGCGATAAATTGGACGAAGTGGTCAACCCCAGGGGCATGTCCTTAGATTATGTTCATGAATGCATTGATATGTTTACTTTATTTTCTTTTCTTTTCTTTTCCTGTTGAATTTTTGTATGTTTTGAAGCAATTGTAGCCCTGATATGGCTCTACGCAGTCGGCTGGACTTTAAACAACAATAACAACAACAATAACAAGGTCAGTGACATCTTCAGTCCAGATGTGTAGTAGAGCCTACAGTACTGTGTAGTGACCATCCTCTTACTGTTATTGTTGCTTTACAGCCCAGCTGACTGCATACATCCACATCGGGGCTATAATATATTGACCATTCTGTTGCTGTTATTGTTGCTTTAAAGCCCAGTCGACTGCATGGAGCCACATCTGGGCTATAGCCGTTTTGAAACTGTACACAACACTTCGACAGGTAAAAAAAAAACAAGAAAAACAAAAAGGAAAGAAAATTATACACATTTCAATGCATTTGCGCACATAATCTAAGGAGATACCCCTGGCCTTGGCCGCTCCGTCCAATTTATCACAAGGAGATTTTAAAGAACATACCTGAATACAATTGCTTCTACACATCTCATTTCCCTAGAGCAAAAAAAAAATGCACTTAATACTTGTACCCAATTATCAATCCTAAGAGAAACTATGTAAGACTTTATCGAACACATACAGGTGAATGGACCAGCAAGGCAGAAAATGATAGGAAGACATGACAAAAAGCAAAGGAACAAGGCAGAAAACAAAGAGAGTGACAGAAAAGAGGAAATTTCTAGCACAGAATTTCCAGAAGGTGGGGATACATTTTATACTGAAAGAGCCCCCCCCCCCCCCACGGGGGTAGGGGGGGGGTTGATGACCATCTATACACATAAGTCATCATCATGGTCTTATCCTATAACCAGGGAGGGGAGGGGAAGGGAGGAGGGGAGGACGGATGGGACGGAGCAGCAGCAACAGACAAGGTTCCCCATCTGTGTCTCATCTCAAGGGAACAGCAACAAGCAAGCTCAGGTATAATGTTGGTCCCGTCTTTGTTATTCGTCATTCAGCCGTTCCTCTGTCGACCTCAGCGACGGTCTCCTTCCAGGGTGCTTATGAAGGATGGTCATGGGCAGTGGCATCGTGGTAGGGTTATCTGACGAAATCGAGCAAGTTTGCTTCATTTTGCTGTCGCCAGAAGCGGTCCCTGTGAGCCCATGTATCCTGAAGTGGATGAGATTCGATTGTGTTGGTCTTACTGATCTCAACCAGCCCATATCGTGGTCAGCACGAATGAAGTCCGTTTGTGAAAGCATGCCCGCACACACACACACACACACACGCGGGCGCGCGCACTCACAGACGCACGCACACACAAACAAACACACATCGTCTAATATCACTCATAGTGAAAAGACATTAAGTCGAAGAAGAACGAACACACACACACACACACACACACACACACACACACACACACACATACACAACACACACACACACATACACAACACACACACACACACACACACATACACACACACACGCACCTACACACATACATCACACCACACACACACACACACACACACACACACACACACACACACACACACATTCTCTCTCTCTCTCTCTCCGTGTCTCTCACACACATACACACACACACGCACGCACACACTCACTCGCTCACTTATTCACACACATACATTAGGCCAAAACAGTGCCAAAACTCAGCATTTTTTGATGATTGTATTAGATACAGCACAACAAGGTTGAAACTGGTCAAAAAAGTTATGTCAACTTATTACAGCCAATCTGTTTTGTACTCCTATTTTTATGGCAAAAATGCTTTCTGAGTTCTGAGTTCACACACACACATGCGCGCACACACACACGTGCGCGCACACACACACACACAAACAATCACTCACACACACACACACAAATCAATCACACTCACACACAAATTCACTGACACACACACACACACATTTAAACACACAATTAAACACATACACAATCACACACACATGCACACGCACACACACACACACACACACACACACACACACACACACACCACACACACACACACACACACACACACAGAGTAACACAAAAACACATATAAACACATATAAACACACACACACACACACACAACACACACACACACACACATACACACACACACACACACACAAAACACACACACACACACTCTCTCTCTGTCTCACTCTGTCTCTGACTGGAACCACTGGGTACTAGAACCATCCTCCTCATCACTTGCACTCCGTTGTGCTAATAACCACTTCACCAGAAGCGAACGCTTTCATTCATAAAGAATTTGCCATGTCTTACCTGTAGTCATAATGTATACAGTCATGTCACGGACCACAGTGTGTTTTGTTTGTACAGGTGTATGGGGCCAAACGGCACGGTCCATGATGAAGGAGACAGCTTTAAGGCCGCTGATGGATGCAACACCTGCAGATGTGTTCATAACGGCCTCGTGGCTTGTACCCTGATGGCATGCCCGGACAATTCGCAACCTGTAAAAAGAGGTATCATTTATCACCTTGAGTAATGATTTTATGATCGGCACATGTGGCCTGACTTTGTAGAAGGAGAAGAAGAAAATAAAAAGAAGACGAAGAAGAGGAGGAGGAAGAAGAAGAAGAAGAAGAAGAAAGAAAGAAAGAAAGAAAGAAAGAAGAAGAAGAAGAAAGAAGAAAAAGAAGAAGAAATAAGGAGAAGAAGAAGAGGGGGAGAAAGAAGAAGAGGAAAAAGAAAGAAGAAAAAGAAGAGGATGAGGAACAAGAAGGAGAAGAAGGAGGAGGAGGAGTAAAAGATGAAGAAGGAGAAGAAGGAAAAGAAGAAGAGGAGGAAGAAGAAGAAGAAAAAAAAGAAGAAGAAAAAGAAGAAAGAAGACAAAGAGGAGGAGAGAAAAGAAGAAGAAAAGTAAGAAGAAGAAAGAAGAAGAAGGAGAAGAAGAAGAAGAAGGAGAAGAAGAGGAAGAAAGAAGAAGAGGAGGAGGAGGAGGAGGAAGAAGAAGAAGAAGGACAATAAGAAGAAGAAGGAGAAGAAGAGGAAGAAAGAAGAAGAGGAGGAGGAGGAAGAAGGAGAAGGTGAAGAAGGAGGAAGGAGGAGGAGGAAGAGGAGGAGAAGAAGAAGAAGAAAGAAGAAGAGGAGGAGGAAGAAGAAGAAGAAAGAAGAAGAGGAGGAGGAAGAAGAAGAAGGAGGAGGAAGGAGGAGAAGGAGGAGGAGAAGAAGAAGAAGAAGAAGAAGAAGACCCCTGCACCCTGTCTACCATCATGTATCTTCCCTAAGCTTTACTTGTTGTTGAGATCCAAAATAAGTGCGACTGCCCACGCCCAAGCAAACAGGAACCAAAAGAACAAGTAAACCAAAGTGAACGCGTATTCAATACAAGACAAGACAAGCGCAAATTTTCGGCCCACCGGCCTTTGTCAAGCGCGAATGCACGGTCACAAACAGACCACAAACAACACCAAACAACGGATAATAAGAAGAGGACTAAAAACTTCCCTCCCGCCTCGTCCAGTGGATAAAAAGTGCAATGAATGCCTCCCTTTTTATCCACTGGACGAGGCGGCAGGGAAGGTTTTAGTCATCTTCTTATTAACCGTTGTTTGGTGTTGTTTGTGGTCTGTTTGTGACCGTGCATTCGCGCTTGACAAAGGCCAGTTGGCCGAAAATTTGCGCTTGTCTTGTCTTGTTGTATTGAATACGCGTTCACTTTGGTTTACTTGTTCTTCTGGTTCCTGTTTACTTGTTGTTGTAAACAAATGTCATGTGTACAGATTAGCAATGGCAAGTTTGAAAAATGGCTTCTAGTCAATAACTGTTACCGTTAGATAATAAAGTATCATTGTCATTGTCATTGTTAACTTGCATTGTCAGCCATACGAGCAAAACAAAACCTTGATATTTTGACTACCTCACCCTATCTACCGGCTTCATACAGGACGTTGGTGGATAGGGTGAGGGAGTCAGAGGGTTAAGTTTTTGCAGTTGGTGGATAGGGTGTGGGGGTCAAAAGGTTAAAACACTAATAGATCTGCACAGATGATGAACTAGCAGAGCTGAGAAACCTTTACCTTTTACCACCAGGCGGGAGGTTCCCGGGCAGGATGTAAACCAAGACCTCTCGACTGGACGTCCGTTGTTTTACCCACTTGACTATTGTGACCATCAGATGAAAGATCATTAACTGGCTTGAAGATTTTTCATGAAAAACAAAAAAGAAAAAAAAAAGGGGGGGGGGGGATTCAGATTATGACAAAAGATTCTTTTTTTTTTCAAAGCTTTATTTTTTCTAATGCTCGCTTCGCTTAAACCACACTATTTCAGAAACAGATAAGAAAGTTTTAAGTCAGTGTGTTCAGGGGTCGAATTACTTGGTATATAAGTAACACAGGCCTTTCGTGTATGCTGCATAAAGTTCATCATCTAGTTACTTTGCTGTTCACCATCAAGATGAGAGCTATTGTCGTGTGTGCTGTTTTCAGCATAGTGTTTGCATATGTTCATGCAGGTATTGTATGATCAAATATTTGTTTCAGATATACGTGTTTTACGCTGTGATATTTTGGTTACCCGTCAAATTTGAACTGTCTAAAACCAAATCTTGGAAGGGGTAAAATCTCTGTTGCTGCGAATTCTTTTTGACGTATGTGGATTATGCAAACGGGAACTTTTGTTTGTCGTCTCATCTGAAAGTCTAGCACCCTGATCACCACACAAGAGTGTGGGAGGTGGGGTGATGGAAAAATTATGTCCCTTTGTGACAGGGAACCGAACCTGGGGTCTCTCAATTCGAATTCTTTAACACTTTTATCACTGGACTAAGACTCCACCGCCGACAGTTTCAGGACGTTTTCTGTCTGAATTCAGTCATCATCTGCTTTGAGACTGCCTCTGCGGCTGCCTGGGTTTGAGTTTTGGGTTTGCTCAGGAGGCATTCGTTGTACTCGGACAAATCCATATGCGCTCCACCCAAATCCGCCAGTTATTACCTGGCATTTCCCTGAACCTATGCAAAACCCTATGCACTGGCAAGGTTGCCTGGGTTATGACTTAAATCTTACGACTTAATGCATTATGTAAAATTGATTGATAACCTTTAAACATATGACTGATTGCATGATGCAAGTTTGGCTGATGCTAGTCGTCGCCTATGATAGTTGCATCACGAAAGATGGGCAAACTCCAATAGCCATTCATGACCTCTAATGATTGCAGGTGAAATGTGGTTTCTAAGAGGAATGTTAAGAATTCCAAGGACAGCAACGAAAACAAACGAGACAGTCTTGAAGGAGGCAGACACAAGAAAAATATTAATGAAGAAGATTAGGAAAAGACAAACAACATTTATTGGACATTGTGTGAGGCAAGAGAAATTAGAGCTCCTAGTCACAACCGAAAAGCTGGAGGGGAAAGAGCACCGGGTAGACCTGGGGAGAAAATATTGGACGGACATGCTGAGTGAAGACAGAGAGGGTGGGAGATGTTCTTGCAGCTGGAAAGGATAGATTCGTATGGAAGGCCATACTCACCAACGCCATGCGGCATGGCACATGATGATGAATGATTGCATTGCAAAAGATTGACGAATTCTAGTTATCGCCTATAATAATTACACTATGGAAAACTGGCTAAATCTAACCATTACCTGTAGTGAGTGAATTACGGGAAACTGGCTAACTCAAACCGTGACCTTTAAACATTGTACTGTGGAAGATTGGCTAACTTATATTAAGCCATAGCATATTATAATTGGACTGTGGAAGATTGGTCAATTCTAACCATGACTTATAAGATTGGATTATGTGTAATACGCTGTGAGTTCACGTGCGTGTCATTTGTTTACAGAGCTAGAGTGCATTGACACTGAAGGGAGGAGAATGGAGGAGGGGGCAGGCCCTTACATTGGTGCCGACCACTGCAACATCTGTAACTGTCACGAGGGGATGTCTGAGTGCACCAAGATGCTTTGTCTTCCCGGACATTCCAGGTCAGTGGGGATGCCGGGGGCTCTGTCATTATAAATAGTATCCCCAACTTCTGGAAATTCTGTGCAACAAATTTCCTCTAATCTGTCATTCTCTTTGTTTCTGCCTTATTCCTTTGCTTTCTGTCATTTCTTCCTATCATTTTCTGCCTTAATGGTCCATTCACCTGTATGAGTTCGATAAAGTCTTAGGTACGGTTTTTTTTAAGGATTGATAATTGGGAACATGTATTAAATGCATTTTTGGCTCTAGGGAGGTGAGATATGCGGAAGCAATTTTGGATAATTTATGCCTGTTTTTATATGTTTTGGTGTCCTTATGTATGCTTATATTTTATATTCAGGTGTGTTTTTTAAATCCCTTGTGCGATAAATTGGACAATGTGGTCAACACCAGGGGCATGTCCTTAGATTATGTGCACGAATGCATTGATATGTTTACTTTATTTTCTTTTCTTTTCTTTTCCTGTTGAATTTTTGTATGTTTTGAAGCAATTGTAGCCCTGATATGGCTTTACGCAGTCGACTGGGCTTTAAACAACAATAACAACAACAATAACAAGGTCAGTGACATCTTCAGTCCAGATGTGTAGTAGAGCCTACAGTACTGTGTAGTGACCATCCTCTTACTGTTATTGTTGCTTTACAGCCCAGCTGACTGCATACATCCACATCGGGCTATAATATATTGACCATTCTGTTGCTGTTATGTTGCTTTAAAGCCCAGTCGACTGCATGGAGCAACATCTGGGCTATAGCCGTTTTGAAATTGTACACAATACTTCGACAGGTAAAAAAAAGAAGAAGAAGAAAAAAAAAAGAAGAAAATTAGTATACATTTCAATACATTTGCGCACATAATCTAAGGAGATACTCCTGGCATTGGCCGCTCTGTCCAATTTATCACAAGGAGATTTTAAAGAACATACCTGAATACAATTGCTTCCGCATATCTCATTTCCCTAGAGCCAAAAAAATGCACTTAAAACATGTACCCAGTTATCAATCCTAAGAGAAACTATGTAAGACTTTATCGAACACATACAAGTGAATGGACCAGCAAGGCAGAAAATGATAGGAAGAAATGACAGAAAGCAAAGGAGCAAGGCAGAAAACAAACAAAGAGAGTGACAGAAAAGAGGAAATTTCTAGCACAGAATTTCCAGAAGGTGGGGATACTTTTTATACTGAGTCACCCCCCCCCCCCACGGGGGTAGGGAGGGGGGTTGATGATCATCTAAACCCATAAGTCATCATCATGGTCTTATCCTATAACCAGGGAAGGGAGGGGAGGGGAAGGGAGGAGGGGAGGACGGATGGGACGGAGCAGCAGCAACAGACAAGGTTCCCCATCTATGTCTCATCTCAAGGGAACAGCAACAAGCAAGCTCAGGTATAATGTTGGTCCCGTCTTTGTTATTCGTCATTCAGCCGTTCCTCTGTCGACCTCAGCGACGGTCTCCTTCCAGGGTGCTTATGAAGGATGGTCTTGAGCAGTGGCATCGTGGCAGAGTTATCTGACGAAATCGAGCAAGTTTGCTTCGTTTTGCTGTCACCAGAAGCAGTCCCTGTGAGCCCATGCACCCTGAAGTGGATGAGATTCGATTGTGCTGGTCTTAGTAATCTCAATGAGCCCATATCGTGGTCAGCACGAATGAAGTCCGTTTGTGAAAGCATGCCCGAACACACACACACACGCAGGCGCGCGCACTCACAGACGCACGCGCACATACACACACACAAACAAACACACATCATCTAATATCACTCATAGTGAAAAGACATTAAGTCGAAGAAGAACGAACACACACACACACACACACACACACAGACACACACACACACACACACACACACACACACACACATATATATATAATATATATATATATATATATATATATATATACACACACATACATACACACGCACACACACCTATACCTACACACATCATACCACACACACAAACACACAAACACACATTCTCTCTCTCTCTCTCTCTCTCTCTCTCTCTCCCTCTCTCCATGTCTCTCACACACATACACACACACACGCACGCACACACTCACTCACTCACTTATTCACACACATACAGTAGGCCAAAAACAGTGCCAAAAAATTGTATTAGACACAGTACAACAAGGTTGAAACAGATAAAAAAGTTTACTTATTACAGCCAATCTGTTTTGTACTTCTATCTTGGATTTTTATGGCAAAAATGCTTTCTGAGTTCCGAGTTCACACACACACACGCACACACACACGTGCGCGCGCACACACACACAAACATACAATCAATCACACACACAAACATGCACACACAATCAATCTCACTCACACACAAATTCACTGACACATACAAACACACACACATTTAAACACAATTAAAGACACACACAATCACACACACATAACACGCACAAACAAACACTCATGCACGCACACACACACAAACACACTCACACACACACACACAGAGTAACACAAACACATATAAACACAAACACACACACACACAAACACACACACACACACACACACACACACACACACACACACACACACACACACACACACACACAACACACATACTCTCTCTCTCTCTGTCTCACTCTGTGTTAGAAATTTCCTCTTTTCTGTCACTCTCTTTGTTTGTTTTCTGCCTTGCGCCTTTGCTTTCTGTCATTTCTTCCTATCATTTTCTGCCTTGCTGGTCCATTCACCTGTAGGTGTTGGATAAAGTCTTACATAGTTTCTCTTAGGATTGATAATTGGGTACATGTTTTATGTGCATTTTTTGGCTCTAGGGAAATGAGATATGTGGAAGCAATTGTATTCAGGTATGTTCTTTAAAAACTCCTTGTCTCAAACTGCTAAGTACTAGAACCATCCTCCTCCCAGTCATCACTTGCACTCCGTTGTGCTGATAACCATTTCACCAGAAGCGAACGCTTTCATTAATAAAGAATTTGCCATGTCTTACCTGTAGTCATAATGTATACAGTCATGTCACGGACCACAGTGTGTTTTGTTGTACAGGTGTATGGGGCCAAACGGCACGGTCCACGATGAAGGAGACAGCTTTAAGGCCGCTGATGGATGCAACACCTGCAGATGCGCTCATAACGGCCTCGTGGCCTGTACCCTGAGGGCATGCCCGGACAATTCGCAACCTGTAAAAAGAGGTATCATTTATCACCTTGTGTAATGATTTTGTGATCGGCACATGTGGCCTGACTTTGTAGAAGGAGAAAGAGAAAATAAAAAGAAGACGAAGAGGAGGAGGAGGAGGAAGAAGAAGAAAAAGAAAGAAGAAGATGAGGAGGAGGAGGGAGAAGAAGAAAAGAAAGGAAGAAAGAAGAAGAAGAAGAAAGAAGAAGAAGAGTAAAAAGAAGAAGAAAGAAGAAAAAGAAGAGGAAGAAAAAGAAGAAGAAGAGTAAGAAGAAGAAGAAGCAGAAAAAGAAGAAGAGTACGAAGAAGAAGAAGAAAAAGAAGAAGAAGAAGAATACGAAGAGGGGGAGAAAGAAGAAGAGGAAGAAAGAAAGAAAGAAAGAAAGAAAGAAAGAAAGAAGAAGAAAGAAAGAAGAAGAGTAAGAAGAAGAAGAAAGAAGAAAAAGAAGAGGAAGAAGAAGAAGAAGGAGAAGAAGGAGGAGGAGGAGGAGAAAAAGAAGGAGAAGAAGGAAAAGAAGAAGAAAAGGAAGAAGAAGAAGAAGAAGATGATGAAGAAGAGGAAGACGAAGAAGAAGAAGAAGAAGAAGTAGAAGAAGATGAGGAAGAAGAAGAAGAAGAAGAAAAAAGAAGTAACTGTTACAGTAAACTTCTAAAGGCCCAAAATAATCAAGTCGGAAAATTGTTTTGCCCTAATACAGGCTGATCGTTAAATTTCCATTTTTTTGTAGAATATATTTTCAAGGTATTTGTATTGGCATTGGTTGTAGACAATATGACAGCCACTTGTGTGTGTGTGTGTGTATACACATATATATATATGTATATATATATACAAATATACATATATGTATATGTATATATGTATGTATGTGTATATATATGTATATGTATACATATATATATGTGTGTATATATATAATATATTTATGTATATATATATGTATATATATATATATATATATATAATTATGATACAGACATGAAAGTACTGTAGGCTACGTAAGTTCTTTAAAATCGTTGTGAACGTAACGTAAGTCTTATTACAGTGCTGTTGATGCAACAATTTTAAGTGTTTGCTTTACATGACAATGCTGTGTCTAACAAAACAAAACAAACAAACAAACAAACCCACCCGTGTTGTCTGTTACAATTAAAACCAAGGCAAATGCAGACAGCCAGCCATAGCCCCGAGAAAGGGAAAGAAGAGTTATTTCCCTTACAAACGTATGAACAAACAAAAAACAAGGAAACAAAACAGAGACAGAACAGACCTTTTGCTCCAAATAGTACACTGTCTTGTTTAAAACTACAAACCAAAACAAAACAGAAAACTTTGAGGAAGAGGTTGAAAAAAAAAATGACCGCTGATTGATGGCTGGTTATCAGTTCTCTGGACCCTCGCAGAGCGCTGTCACTAAATCCCTTCAATAGGAAAGTCCTGTGTTTCCAAAGCAGGTGAGGTATTCCGTTCAGTGTAGAGCATGTCAGATCTCTGCTTCCTGAGGAGAAGGGCATCCCATCCCCACACACGCGTAGCAAACCCTCCAAACTTGAAACAGTGCTTAAAACAGGAGGAGGAAAAAAACACTGAAATTAGGGGGGTCCGGGGACAAATCAGGGCTTTGAAGCCGATCACGGATGCCTTGCTCCTTTCGTTTTTTGTTTGTTTTCTATTTTGTTTTTTGGTTTTGTTTTTTTTGTTTTTTGGCGGGGGGTGGGGGTTGGACAAACCAAAATCTCGGAATTCCGCCCAGACGCGGAACGTTTTAAGCCCTGTTGAAAGAAGCAGAACTCAAGAACAGTGTAGAAAAAAAATCAGCTAAACAGCCCTGCCCTCTCCGCTATCCCAGGAAGCAGGTCTGACGAGTTCTACACAGAATGAAAGGTGTCCGCTGCTTCGGAAGCGTAGGACTTTTCCATTGTCTCACCTGTCCGCGTCCAACACCGAACCCGCTGCACACTTAGGCACCACCATCTTTATCCAGGCCGCTCTGTCTTGACTTTTTGTGGACAATTTCTTTAATTTTTGGGCCACCGATATTGGTTATTTTCTCGATGTATGAGATTGGAGGTCTGCATTTCTTCCTTTTTACCACTGTTTTTCCTTGAAAGATGGTTGCCATGAGGTCCGGGTTCTTGCTGCGTGATACATGGCCAAATGTATTTTATTCTTCTCTTGTTAATGTTTGCTAATAGGTTTTTGGTGGTATCAAGTTCTTCCAGGACACTTTCATTAGTTCTACTATCTGTCCATTTGACACGTAGTAGTCTCTGATAAAACTACATCTCTGCTGCCTTAATTCTTCTGCAATCAGTCTTTCTCAGAGTCCTGGCTTCGCAGCCATAAATCATGACTGGCCAGATCAAACATTTTTAAAAGTCTGACTTTCAGGCTATTTGGTATGCCTCTGTCTTTCCAGATGTTGTTGAGTTGAACCATTTTTTTGCTTTGCCATTCCAATTCTTATTTTGATGTCTTTGGAACAGGTTCCATCATCAGTTTTTACAGAACCAAGATATTTGAAATCCTGAACATTTCCTAAAGGAACTTTGTTAATTAAGATGTCATGGTTGTTTTCAGTGACTTTGCCTTTGATATGTGGCACTCTTGCTTTCTTGGCGTTCAAGTTCAGACCAGTCTTTTTGCCAGCGGCATCTACCCTTCCACTGAACAAGCTGAAAGCTGACACAGCCCTGTGTGAGGTCTGCAGGACTGATACATGGCCAGGTCTTCTGTATTGATGCCCAGGCACTAACAGTCTTTTTTTTCCCATTCTTTTCTTTTTCTTTCATTGTCTTCCTCGAAGGTTTCTGTTTTGTTTCATTTTGTATTTTTACCTGTTTATTCTGTCCACTAAAAGGTCTGTTCTCTCTCTCTTTCTCTCTCTCTTTTGTTTTCTTGTTGTTGACTTTTTATATTTTCAAAGGAAACATTTCTTTCTCTCTCTCCCTCTCCTGGGGCCATGACCACGGCAAATGATCCACATTGGTCTGAATTTGTGGTAGGTTTCAGGCAATCATTCCTTTTTATTTTTTTTTGTAAACAGTTAAAACTGATTGATCCTGGTACTGTATCAGCTCACAAGCGTGCTCACTATGCTATACTATACATATATATATATACATACATATATATATATATATATATATATACACACACATATATATACACACTATATATATGGTACACAATGAAGTGAGTGTATATATATATATATATATGTGTGTGTGTGTGTGTGTGTGTGTGTGTGGGTGTGTGTGTGTGTGTGTGTGTGTGTGTGTGCATACATATATATGTATACATACATGCATATAGATATACACATATATATAAGTACAAAATATATACACCCACTTCACTGTGTACCAGCGGCCGGTGACCAGTGCACGGACCCAGCAACAGGTCTGAAGTATGATGACGGTTCTTCTGTACCTTCCAACGACTGCAACACCTGTTGGTGCGCTGGCGGCCACATTTCCTGTACTCTTATCCTCTGTCCGCCCGTTGTGGGCTGAACTGGACTTGGGCATCTGTTGGCCTGTGCATCTTTTTTAACAGCCCTATTGGATTCTGGCCCATGTCAATGGCTGGCCATTCCTGTCTCCAGTTTTTGCTTTCAGAAAGAAATAAAAGCAATTGGACGTAAAACAGTTTTGAAGCTTTCCCTCTTGTTTCGTTCTGGTTCCTTTCAGTATGTCTCTGTGCGTCTCTCTCACTCATTCACTGACTCACTCCCTTTTCTTCCTATTCTATTTGTCTCTCCCTCATTCTCTGTCTCTGTCTGTGTATCTGTCTATCTGTCTGTCACTTTGTCTGTCTGTATGTCTGTCTGTGTCTGTCTGTCTGTCTCTCTCACTCCTCTCTATTTTTAACCACGAGTTCGACAGTCTTCCTTCTCTGTCGGTACCCAGACAACGTCAACAGCCAGCAGATGGTTGATACCATGGAACTAGTGATGCACGATGGGAAATTCCGGTGCACGTGCTAACTGCTGTCATCAACATGGCGGTTCTCACACGTCAGGGACTGGCTGACCTCAACGATGTTTGTTTGTTCTGACATGCGCTGACTACATATGAAAATATTTTGGGAACTGAAGCAGTTGTCTAACTTTCTCATCTGCCCCTCGTTCTATGTTCCTTCTCTCAAGAACAGATCAATACCTCGAGTTCAGTCCCATTCAGCAACGTTAATATACTATACTATACTATACTATACTATACTATACTATACTATACTATACTATACTATACTATACTATACTATACTATACTATACTATACTATACTATACTATACTATACTATACTATACTATACTATACTATACTATACTATACTATACTTACTATACTATACTATACTATACTATACTATATTATACTATGTATATATCTATACTCTACATACATGGTACACAGTGAAGTGGGTGTATATATATATTATACATACATATATATATATATATATATACATACATATATACATATATATATATATATATATATATATATATCCCTACTTCATTGTGTACCAGCGGCTGGTGACCAGTGCACGGACCCAGCAACAGGTCTGACGTACGACGACGGTTCTCCTGTACCTTCCCACGACTGCAACATCTGTAGGTGCGCTGGTGGCCACATTGCCTGTACTCTTATGCTCTGTTCGCCCTTTGTGGGCTGAACTGGACTTGGGCATCTGTACGACTTTGCATCTTTGCCAGTGGCCGGCCATTCCTGTCTCCCGTTTTTGCTTTTCGAAAGAAATAAAAGCAAACGGATGTAAAAACAGTTTGAAGCTTTCTGTCTTGTGTTGTTCTAGTTCCTTTCAGTATGTGTCTGTATGTCTGTCTGTGTGCATTTCTCTCTCACCCATTCACTGACTCACTCCCTTTTTTCTCCTATTCTATTTGTTTCTCCCTCAGTCACTGTCTCTCTCTGTCTGCCTCTCTTTGTCTGTCTGTCTGTCTGCCTGTCTGTCTGTCTGTCTGTCTGTCTGTCTATCTATCTATCTATCTATCTCTTTCTCACTCCTCTTTATTTTTAACCACGAGTTCGACAGTCTTCCTTCCCTGTCGGTACCCAGACAACGTCAACAGCCAGCAGATGGCTAACACCGTTGAACTGGTGATGCACGATGGGAAATTCC
>JAPXFY010002402.1:7500-10000 GCA_030674185.1 Monoplex corrugatus
ACACACACACACACACAGATAAATCATAGTGAACAACACCAATTAAAGAGGGGGGGAAAAGTCAATATTCTATTAAACTCAAGCTGTTGCCTGTGAGCAGATTCATCGACAAATGAAATTAACAAGGTTAACAGGAAACAGCCAAGGCTGCTGGATGGAACCCAGAACAACAATACCTCACCACTGACCGAACAATCACCTCCCATCTCACAAGGACCTAGAACAACAGTACCTCACCACTGACTGAACAGTCACCTCCCATCTCACCAGGACCCAGAGCAACAGTACCTCAACACTGACCAACAATCACCACCCATCTCCCCACGACCCAGAACAATAGTACCTCACCTCTGACCAAACAATCACCTCCCATCTCCTGAAGAACCAGAACAACAGGACCTCACCTCTGACTGAACAATCACCTCCCATATCCCAAGGACCCAGAACAACAGTACCTCACCACTAACCGAACAATCACCTCCCATCTCACCAGGACCCAGAGCAACAGTACCTCACCACTGACTGAATAATCACTTCCCATCCCCTGAAGACCCAGAGCAACAGTACCTTACCACTGACCAATCACCTCCCATTTCCCGAAAAACCCAGAACAGTACCTCATCTCTGACTGAACAATCACCTCCCATATCCCCAGGACCCAGAACAACAGTACTTCACCACTGATGGAATAGTCATCTCCCATCTCACGAAGACCCAGAACAACAGTACCTCACCTCTGACCTAACAATCACCTCCCATCTCCCCACGATCCAGAACAATAGTACCTCACCTCTGACTGAACAAGCACCTCCCATCTCACCAGGACCCAGAGCAACAGTACCTCACCACTGACCGAACAATTGCCTCCCATATTCCCAGGACCCAGAACAACAGTACTTCACCACTGACGGAACAGTCATCTCCCATCTCACAAGGACCCAGATCAACAGTACCTCACCACTGACCGAACTATCACCTCCCATCTCATGAAGACCCAGAACAACAGTACCTCACCTCTGACCTAACAATCACCTCCATCTTTTCAAGGACCCAGAACAACAGTACCTCACCATTGACTGAACTATCAGCTCCCATCTCACAAGGACCCAGAACAACAGTGCCTCACCATTGACCGAACAGTCAGCTCCCAGGTCCGGAAGCTACAAGGTAGCCATTTCATCAAGCAACGGAGTAGGGAGGGGGTGGTGCTGTTCGTTCACTGCATTATCTACTAGGACCCAGTCATGAGTTACCTTTCTTACAAACCAAATGCCAAAATGGGAAGTTGACAAATCCTGGGTCATAGCTTTGCCTGAACTTAAAATTTAAAAGATTGTCCACATGACCTCGAGGCTGTAGGAGAGTGAGGTGGTAGAGAACTTAAGGAAATCCAGGATTGAAAATGGGAACTGGGCACACGTGCTATGCATTTTTCAAGCTGTTTCTCACTGATGAGCTGACTGACTTATTTGAATTAGGATTCTGATTCTGGGCTTATTTTCTCTTGTTTTGATTGCAGAATCTGAAGTACAGACAGAACCAATTCATGAGTGTCATGTAGTTTGACTGTTCAGTGTCTGAGTACAACAATGACTGTCATGTAGTCTGTTCAGTGTCTGAGTACAATCAGTTTTATATTTACTGAAACCATGTCTGTCATTGTTGGGACGGTTACTCACTTAACTGTCTGCAAGAGTTTAGAATCATTTCATGAACATTTTATGATGTCATGTTTTGTTTTTATTTATGTGTATAAACTGACCACAAACAAGTCATTTTCAGCTTTTTTTGTTTGTTTTGTTTTTGTTTGTTTGTGAGCCTGTTGGGTATCAATCTATAAAGATGGAAACTTACTTTTTAGACAACACAAAAAAATTATTTCCACTTTGGAACACAGGGAGAGGAGGTCTTTGAAATCAAAATAAGAGGAAAAAAAATAATAAGCCCAGATTCAGAATCCTTGTTCATTTTCCTTTAAAAAACACATGTGTTTCGTTGTTGTATCTCTTACAGTTTTTGCACTGTAATTTTTTGTTAATTATTACCCTCGAATCCTCAAAATTCCCTGGCAACGAAGAAGCACATATTTACATTTTTCCCTGGCACTAATGCTGGTCGTATTTTAAGGGCAGCTTCTTCAAGGTTACAGTGGATGGTAATTATTCAGACCAATCTGAAGGTATTTCAAGAACTCCTTTATACCTCTACGTTTACTTGTGTATGTTCATTGGTACAATTAATAGGCGATTCAAGGTTTTCTTCAAATCTGTAGAATTCAGCAGTCTCAAGTCTATGTCTGCCATTTCTCATTTCGAGTCTCATAATGCCATTTTTCTTATTCTTATTTTGGTTCTCATTAATGCCATCTCTAATCTCAGGTTTCAAATGCCATTTCATCTCACGCCTCGTATCACCATAGTGTCACTTCGTTTACCTCAGGCTTCGTATCATTTCCTTTATCTCGGGTCTCATAGTGCCATTTTCTTTATTTTGGGGCTCA
>JAPXFY010002402.1:15000-17500 GCA_030674185.1 Monoplex corrugatus
GAACGTCTCATACAAGCAAGTAAGAAGTGTGTTGTCTGTGTGTGTGTGTGCGTCTACTATCCGCCTCTGTGTACCTTACTGACTGTGTGTTGGCGATATTTTCCATACATTACACGTGGCACCTGTGACGTTAGTACATATGGAATTCGTTCCGAGCACGGAGACGTCATCTTGAGAAACTGAAACTGAAACTGAAACTGGCCATACTTTCTCTGCTGTTTCTGTATGAATTTTGATAACATTTCAGCGAAGGATGTGAACTGTCAAGGATTTGGTAAATGCTTACCCTTCAAAATTCAAAACAAGAGTGACTGCCCGCGTTCGAGCAAACAGGAACCAGAAGGAAAAAAACACGAGAAAAAAATCAAAACGCATAATTTATACAACCAGACAAGACAGGTGCAAAATTTCGGCCAACTCTGGCCTTTGTCAAGCGTAAGATCAAAAACAAACAAACACCAAATACAAAAATTAGGAGAAACAGACTGAAACTTCCCTGCTGCTTTGACGAAGGCCAGTTGGCTGAAAATTTGCGACTATCTTGTCTGGTTTGTATTAAATACGCGTTCTGATTCTTTTCCGTGTTTTTTCTGGTTCCTGTTACACTGCAAAGACAAAAAGCATCAAAGTAAGGTAAGGACAAAAAACAAACAAACAAACAAAAAGAAAAAGAAAAGAACCCAAAATCAGCACTTTTTTTTTTCAGAAAGATATATGAACAGGTCATTCCTTAGTACTTCTGACAATATTTGAAATCAGAATCAGTTGCAGTGGTGTAGTGGTTAACGCAACGGACTGCTGACTGGAAGGTTGTGGTTTCAAAACACCATCAGTGCCTTGAAAAAATCATTGTGGAAATTTTCGGTTTTTAACCGGCTCCTACCCAGAATTGGGCATGCTATTTGCTCAATAGGAACAGGAAGACTGGGACCACACAGTCGAGTCTCATCCACTTCACAGTCGCGTCATTCAGGGTGTTGCTCAAATCTTCTGACCAGCACCACAGGTGTCCGTATCTCTCAGGCCTGGTTGACGCCAGGATGTATTATGATTAGTAAGCATAGAGTACAGCAATGTAAGAACAATGCTGCAGAAAGGTAAATTAGACAACATCAAAATGGAGATGGAAAGGCTTAACATTAGTATTTTAGGACTGGGGGAAGTGAGATGGAAGGGGGCAGGCATGATAACATCAGGGGAATATACAGTGATATACTCTGGTGGTAATTCACATGAAAGAGGAGTAGGCATCATAATGGACAAAGACAAATCAAAAGCAGTTAAGGGATACTGGGCAGTTTCCGACAGAGTTTTACTGGTCAAATTCGGAGGCAAACCATTTGATGTCAACATCATACAGGTGTATGCATTAACATCCACAAGTACTCAGGAAGACATCGACAACTTCTACGAAGTATTAGAGATGGCCAAGGTCCAATGTAAATCACAAGAAGTTACAGTCATAATGGGAGATTTTAATGCTGAAGTGGGACAGGATAGGGTGGAGGATATGGTTGGACCTCATGGCCTTGGTACACAAAATGAAAGACGGAGAAAGCTTGTAGAATGGGCACAGATGAATGAATTCATAGTAGGAAACACCTGGTTTGAGCAGCCTAACAGAAGAAAATGGACTTGGATGAGTTCAGGAGATAATACCAAAAATCAAATTGACTACATCCTGATCAACAAAAGATTTAGAAATTCTTTACTGTCAGCAAAAACACTACCAGGCGCAGACTGCAACAGTGACCACAATCCGGTAGTGGGAAGGTTTAGGCTGAAATTGAGGAAAAGGAAACAGACCAAAAGCAACATCAAACTAAACCTTGGACTCTTAAAGTCAGATGAAATGATACGTCAAAAATGTAATGTACATGTTCAAAACAAATTCAGTGCTCTGGAAGACGTTGGTGACAGTGAGGAGCAATGGACAAAGTTGAGAAGTTCGATAAATGAAGCTTGTGAAGAAATCCCTAAGGCAAATAGAAAAGCAAAAAAGAGTTGGATGACTAATGAAATTTTCGACCTGATGGAGGAAAGGAGGAAGGCAAAGAGAAACGAGGAGATATACAGGAAGATAAACAAAGAAATCAGGTATAGGTGCAATGAAGCTAAGGAAGCTTGGCTGAACACAAAATGCAAAGAGATAGAAGAACGACACAAAATGGATCCTCAGGGTATGTACAGACGAACTGAAGAAATTGTCCACAGGAAAAATACATGCACACCAACTGGTTGCTTAAAATCGAGAGATGGCACGCTTATCATGGAAAAAGACAAAATATTAGACAGATGGGGAGAGTACATTAAAGACCTTTTTGAGGATGACAGAAACGAAGAACACATTATAAAAAAGAACTTTGAAGGACCACCCATAATGAAAGATGAAGTTAGAGAGGCACTGAAAAGATGAAACCAGGAAAAGCCCCAGGACCAGACAACATTACTACAGAGATGATTGAAGCCCTGGAGGAATTTGGCATAGAAAAAATAACAG
>JAPXFY010002403.1:0-7500 GCA_030674185.1 Monoplex corrugatus
AACACCTTATCGGTATACTCAGCCCTATCTGTATATCCAGCCCTCTCGGTATACTCATTGTGCCGATAGGGCTGAGTGTACCGATAGGGCTGAATGTACCGATAGGGCTGAGCATACTGATAGGGCTGAATATACCGATAGGGCTCAGCACATCGATATGGATGAGTATACCGAGAGGGCTAGATATACTGATAGGGCTGAGCATACCGATAGGGCTGAGCATACTGGTAGGGCTGAGTATACCGAGAGGGCTAGGTATACTGATAGGGCTGAGCATACCGACAGGGCTGAGTGTACCGATAGGGCTGAGTTTACAGACAGGGATGAGTGTGCCGATAGTGCTGAGCTTACCGGTAGGGCTGAGCATACTGGTAGGGCTGAGTATACCAATAGGGCTGAGTGTGCCGAAAGGGCTGAGTATACCAATAGGGCTGAGTGTGCCAAGAGGGCTGAGTGTATCGAGAAGGCTGAGTATACCGAAAGGGCTGAGTATACCGATATGGCTGAGTATATTGAGAGGGCTGAGTATACCAAGAGGGCTGGGTATACCAAGAGGGCTGAGTATACCGATAGGGCTGAGTGTGCCGAGAGGGCTGAGTGCACCGAGAAGGCTGAGTATACCGAGAAGGCTGAGTGTACCGTAGGGCTGGGTATACCGACAGGGCTGGGTATACCGACAGGGCTGAGCATACCGACAGGGCTGAGTATACCAATGGGGCGTTCGTTAACAGACAAGTTTGGCGAAGACGCTGCATCGGAGACAAACCAGAACGCCCGATACCAACCTCCCACCCAGCAGACGCTGACAAGCAAATCTCAGTCTGCCGACAAGAGAAAAAAACACCACACTGATGTCCAGACTGTTTTGCCTGACAACTTGTAACAATGGAGGAAAAGACAGACCGGGCACAGAAGGGAAAAGATGACGTAGGACTGAATATATCGTCTGCGAAAGGAGATCTTCTATTTGATTTTGATTTCCAGCCGGTCTTTCTTCTTGATAGTTCTTTCATGGTTTTTTTTTCTCAGCTGTCCTTGAAGTGTTTGTACTCGTTGATTGACATCCTGTGGTCATAATCGATTTACGACGCGAAAGTCCCAGGGAGTGGGCGTTGTCATGAAGCAACGCCACCGGATGTTGTTTTTTTTTTCCCTTTTTTTGTTTTTGTCTGTATTTTTACATACGGGTTGTTTTTTTCTATATAATGTTATCAGGGACAACTCTTTCTTTGCCGTGGAATGTTTAACGTGTGTGTGTGTGTGTGTGTGTGTGTGTGTGTGTGTGTGTGTGTGTGTGTGTGTGTGTGTGTGGCCTGTGTGCGTGCGTGCGTGTGTGTGTGTATGCGTGTGTGCGTGTGTGCGTGTGTGTGTGTGCGCGCGCGCGTGTGTGTGTGTGTATGCGTGTGTGTGTGTGTATGCGTGTGTGTGTGTGTGTGTGTGTGTGTGTGTGTGTGTGTGTGTGTGTGTGTGTGTGTGCACAGGAGACCTCGGTCTTTCCTATTATCTGAAAGACCAGGACCTACATCACAACTTAAGACATGGAAGGGGAGAGAAATCTCTGCCTGATCTCTGATTCGAATCGGGACATCTCGTGTACCAGGCAGTTGCATTTTTGCGTCTGCAGTCTCCTAACTTACTCTCTTATACTATAGTGACCGTGGATGATGACTACGGCGATAAAGGGACACACTGAAAGCCAATTCAATAGACTGTGGCATGAGTACCACCAACTGAGAAGACAGTCCTCGCATAGGTGAAGCTGGCGATCTAAAAATGCTTCGATCGTTCAGTTAGCCTCAGCAAGACAGAGGCTGTGTCTCAGCCAACACCATCTCAAGATTCTGGCGCTTCACCGCGTATGATCGTCATCAAAAACCAGGAGACCAAGACTTGGCAGATTCCACACTTTGGACAATACAGTGACCAGTATAAAATATAGACTAGGTAAAGCATAGGCTAGGTAGGGCCTTAGGACCTGGCCAGCTCATGGGTTTATGTGCAGGCTTGTGCTGTGGTCACCATATACATGGCATCTGTGACGTTACTACATATGGAATTCGTTCCGAGCACGGAGACGTCATTTTCAGAAACTGAAACTGAAAGTGAGCAGTGATGGAACTGTTGATGCTGAGATGGTAATGTGGGCATCCCCACTGCTAGCTCTGCCTTTGGAAATCTGACCAAAAATTTCAGAAAAAAACACACACACAAAAAACGAATCAGAACGCGTATTTAATACAACCAGATAAGACAGGCGCAAATTCTCGGCCAGTTTCTCTTTGACAAGCTTTGTTTAAACGTAAAATCACAAATGAACAAACAACACACACACTTTCAGTCGCACTTGTTTCGGATCTTGTAACAAACACAAAAATTAGGAGAAAAAGACGGAAAATTCCCAGCTGTTCCATCCAGTGGGAGAAAAGGACTCTTTGACAAAGGCCAAAAATGTCCGCCTTTCTTGTCTGGTTGTATTGAATATGCGTTCTGATTCTATTTTCGTGTTTTTCTGGTTCCTGTTTGCTAGAAAACGGGCGGTCGCACTTCTTTTTCGATGACCAAAAAACTGTGACATGAGGCCCGTCACAAAGGTTGCTGTGTATAGGGCAGTTGTCTCAAGAGACCTGCTATAAATTATGCTTTGAGATCTGGACTACCTATCTACCAACAGCATAGTCAACAGCTACAGTGGTTACTCCAGTAATATCTTCACAAGATCTACAACATCATATAGCGAGATCGCATGACCAACGACCTTCGAGTTTTGGAAAAAACATGGCTTACCAAGTACAGAGTTCCTACTCATCAGATGTCAGCTCATTTGGACTGGGCACTTTGTCTGTTCAAAAGAGAGAGACAGAGAGAGTGATAGAGACATACATACAGACAGACAGACAGAGGGGGAGGGACGGAGGGAGAGAGAGAAAATATTTGTGTGTGTGACAGAGAAGATGACAAGTTGGGTTAAACGTCATTGTCAGACAGGCCTAGTGTACCCTAGCTTAGCATCCTCTGTGTGTGTGTGTGTGTGTGTGTGTGTGTGTGTGTGTGTGTGTATGTGTGTGTGTGTGTGAGAGAGAGAGAGAGAGAGAGAGAGAGAGAGAGAGAGAGAGAGAGAGAGAGGAGAGAGAGAGAGAGAGGGAGAATGACGGCTTGGGTCAGGGGTCACACACCCTACCCCCCACCCCTTCTTATCTTTCCTCTTCCAGTTTGCGAGTACTTTGTGTTCTGGAGTTTTGGTCGTTGTTGGTGATTGCTTCGGTGAATGATGGGAATGCGAGCCTTGGTTTGATTCTCGACAGAGACAGACATGCAAACGGACAGATAGATACAGAGAGAGGGAGGTGGACAGAGAAAGAAAGACCGAGAAAGAGAGAGGCAGAGAGACAGAGAGAGAGAGAGGGAGGGAGGGAGAGAGAGAGTGTGTGACAGAGAAGATGACAAGTTGGGTTAACGTAAGTTGTCAGATAGGCCTAGTGTACCCCAGCTCAGCATCCTCTGTGTGTGTGTGTGTGTGTGTGTGTGTGTGTGTGTGTGTGTGTGTGTGTGTGTGTGTGTGCGTGTGTGTGTGTGTGTGTGTGTGTGTGAGGGTGAGAGAGAGAGGAGAGAGAGAGAGAGAGAGAAAGAGAAAGAACGAGAGAAAGAGAGAGAGACGAGGGAGGATGACGGCTTGGGTCAGGGGTCACAAACCCTACCCCCACCCCCCCTATCTTCTTCTTCCAGTTTGCGCGTGCTTTGTGTTCTGGAGTTTTGGTCGTTGTTGGTGATTGCTTTGGTGAATGATGGGAGTGCCAGTCTTGGTTTGACTCTCGACAGAGACAGACAAACAAACGGACAGATAGATACAGAAAAAGGGAGGTGGGCAAAGAAACAAAAACAGAAAGACGGAAGCAGAGATATGGAAAGAGAGCAGAAGACAAAAAAGAAAGAGAGAGGAAAAAGAGAAAGAAAGAGAGAGAGAGAGAGAAAGAGACAGAGACAGAGACAGACAGACAGAAAGAGAGAGAGAGAAAGAGAGAGAGACAGAGACAGACAGACAGACAGACAGACAGACGCAGACACTTAAAGAGAAGATTACATATCCCAACACTGCCGACTGCTGTTACCAACTTTTATGCAAATCTACCTCGCACATGTTCAAGCTCACAGACGGCCTAATGGACCAAACGTTTTGCAAATGGTAGATGCAGAGATTATATTTTCGCTTCTACGTACACTCATCAGACTTATGGTTCCATTAAGAGAGGTTTTTTGGTCCACGAGTGGTTGTCACTGGAATATAGACTGCCACTAATTGTACTTTCAAATTGATCCACAATGGAAAATGCTTTTTCTCTCTTCATCCATTTCTGTGGGCTATGTAATTTTGTCGCACGCAACCAACTGCGTGGAATATTGAACGTGATGGGGGAAATTGCAGACAAAGTTGATTGCACACGCGGTCACAAATTGAATCGACAGATCTCGTGCATAATGCCATGTGTTTTGTGAAATCAATTTAGTGCATGTCATTTGCTTTTATTTCCAAAACTTGTCATTTTATATTTTGTATCACGTTTATATATATATTTAAAATAAAAAAAAATAAAAAAAATAGACAACAGCAGAAGGGCATCCAGGAGTCATGACCTGGATGTGGCCCGGCCCCCCGAGAGTGTAAGGAATTCAGGGCCGAAACACTTGTCTAAAGGGGGTTACTTCTCTGAAGACCTTCTGTTGTCTAGCTCTCCCTAGAGTTTCTTTCTACCTGCACATGGTCAGTCCATTGACTTCCGGGAATAGTTCGGAGGACATTCGGGAAAGACCGAAGGACACTGGGAAAGACTAGATCTGCGGGCTTTGTGGGTTGGCTTCCCACCTCGCCTTTGATAACATGCCACGAGTTTTCCAAATGAAAGATGCTCCCAGGATTCACCGAAAGGGGGAGAGAATGATGAATCCATCGGCATTGACTCCATCACGACTGGAAACGCACAACGGACCATGATTAATGACCAGTTGGAATTTCCGTGTGCGTGTGGAAGGAGATTCACCACCAAACGCGGCATGAAGATCCACAGGACAAAAATGGGCTGTTTGAAGACACATACGAACCAGCAGCAGCGCACTGCGATAGCAGGTGAGACGTTGGATGACCAAGGCCAGGAATTAAACCATAGTGCCAAGGACATCCACGCTGACGGTTCTGATGCGGATTTTGCACAAGCTCTTAACGCCAAACGTGGAAAACTCAATTTGCCGCCTGCCGTTGCAAAAGAACAATGGGAGAAATTAGATGAGGAACTTGTCCTTAAGCTGAATGCGCTAATAGGGAACAGTACGCTGGAACACAAACTTGACACATACGGAGACATCATATACTCTATCTGCAGGGACACTTATGGAGTGAAGCAGCCAAAGACAAAAACGCCTCCCCAGAAATCCAGAAGACAGCAGCAGATGGAGAGCATCCGGAGGGAGAAAAGGAAGCTTAAAAAGCGAATGAAAACTGCCTCAGAATTCGAGAAGCAAGGGCTCCTGGAACTCTGGAAAGATCTGAAGGCCAAACACAATGCTCTCAGCAAAGTGGAATCAGCAAGGCGAAGAAAGAGCAAAAAGAAAAAGACTCAAGATCGTTTCTTCAAAGATCCCTTTGACTTTGCAAGAAAGCTGTTTGAACAACCCAAATCAGGGACTCTCACAGTGGGCAAGGAAACCCTAGAGCAGCATCTCAGGGAAACATATTCCGATTCTCAGCGCGAGGCACCACTTGAAATCCAAAATCTGGTTTGGCCTGCAGCGCCAGAAGGAAAATTCAATAACAAACCACCAACACTGGATGAAGTGAAGAACGTAGTAAAGAAAGCCAGAGCCAAGTCAGCACCTGGACCAAACGGAATACCATACCTGCTCTACAAGAAATGCCCAAAAGTGCTCGAGTGGCTCCACAAGATGATTCGATCAGCATGGAGGAACCAGAAGATCAGCGACCAATGGATGAGAGCTGAAGGAGTGTACATTCCGAAGGAGCAGAACTCCAGCAGCATCAATCAGTTCAGGCCAATATCACTTCTGAACGTCGAGGGGAAAATCTTCTTCTCTGTTATGGCAGCAAGATTGACAAAATACCTGACTGAAAACAAGTATCTGGATATGTCAGTCCAAAAGGGAGGCATACCAGGAATGCCTGGATGCTTGGAACATGCTACGTTGATTTGGGATGCCATCCAAAAAGCAAGAACAGAGAAGAGAGACATTGACGTAGTTTGGCTTGATCTGGCGAATGCATATGGATCAGTTCCACACGATATGATCCAGCTGGCTCTTGAAATGTATCACATCCCAGAAAACATCCGAACAATGCTGAGGAAGTATTTCCAAGGGTTCTCAATGCGGTTCTCTACCAAAGAATACACCACGGACTGGATAGACCTAGAGGTGGGCATTGCAATGGGCTGTGCAATCTCTCCCATACTGTTCGTGTTGGCAATGGAAGTCATCTTGAAAGCTGCAATGAAGAGTTCAGGTCCAGTGAATCTGGGAGATGGATACCAGATGCCTCCTCTGAAAGCTTTCATGGATGACACAACAGTCTTGTCCACGGATGAGGAAGAGACACACCAAATCTTAAAGCAGCTGGATGAGCTGGTGGCCTCTTCAAGAATGAGGTTCAAACCTAAGAAATCCCGAAGTCTCTCACTGCGAAAAGGAAAAGTGGCAGATTCAGTCAAATTCATGGTAGCCAACCAAGCCATCCCCACTGTCACAGAAGAGCCAGTAAAAAGTCTCGGAAGATGGTATGATGACTCCCTGAAAGACACACAAAGGGGATGTGAAACCAAGCAAACAGCAGAAGAAGGCCTGAAGAAAATAGATAACTGCGGACTGCCAGGCAAATACAAAGTCTGGTGTCTACAGTTCATGCTGATACCAAAGCTGCTGTGGCCACTGCTAATCTATGACATTTGCACCAGCACAGTCGAAGCAATGGAAGCCAAAATCAACAAATACACAAGAAAATGGCTCGGTGTCCCACCTGGTCTCACTGATGTTGCATTCTACTGTCGTCAAGCAATGCTGAAGCTACCTCTGAAATCCATAGTGGAGGAATACAAAGTTGGAAAAGCAAGACTGTTGAGCATGCTGGAGGAATCGGAGGACAATATCGTGAGAGCAGTTCATCCAAAGCTGAGAACTGGCAGAAAGTGGAAAGTCCAAAAGGCTGTAAACAATGCCAAGAGAAACCTCAGCATCAAAGAAATAATTGGACACACGCAAACCAACAGACAGGGACTGGGAGCAACAAAAATGCAGTGGTGGTCCAAAACCAAAGGGAAGGAAAAAAGAGACATGATCATACAGGAGTTGAAGGAAGAAGAAGATGTCAAAAGAGTGCAGAAGGCAGTCCAGCAAGGTCAACAGGGGCAATGGACAACATGGGACAGTGCACTCCAAAGAAGTCTCAGCTGGAACGATATGTGGCACATGGCTCCTCTAAGGATAAGCTTCCTCCTCAGATCT
>JAPXFY010002403.1:20000-22500 GCA_030674185.1 Monoplex corrugatus
TTCCAGTTTGCGTGTACTTTGTGTTCTGGAGTTTTTGGTCGTTGTTGGTGATTGCTTCGGTGAATGATGGGAATGCGAGCCTTGGTTTGATTCTCGACAGAGACAGACATGCAAACGGACAGATAGATACAGAGAGAGGGAGGTGGACAGAGAAAGAAAGACCGAGAAAGAGAGAGGCAGAGAGACAGAGAGAGAGAGAGGGAGGGAGGGAGAGAGAGTGTGTGACAGAGAAGATGACAAGTTGGGTTAACGTCAGTTGTCAGATAGGCCTAGTGTACCCCAGCTCAGCATCATCTGTGTGTGTGTGTGTGTGTGTGTGTGTGTGTGTGTGTGTGTGTGTGTGTGTGTGTGTGTGTGTGTGTGTGTGTGAGGGTGAGAGAGAGAGAGAGAGAGAGAAAGAGAAAGAACGAGAGAAAGAGAGAGAGACGAGGGAGGATGACGGCTTGGGTCAAGGGTCACAAACCCTACCCCCCCCCCCCCCCCTATCTTCTTTTTCCAGTTTGCGCGTGCTTTGTGTTCTGGAGTTTTGGTCGTTGTTGGTGATTGCTTTGGTGAATGATGGGAGTGCCAGTCTTGGTTTGACTCTCGACAGAGACAGACAAACAAACGGACAGATAGATACAGAAAAAGGGAGGTGGACAAAGAAACAAAAACAGAGAGACGGAAGCAGAGATATGGAAAGAGAGCAGAAGACAAAAAAGAAAGAGAGAGGAAGAAAGAGACAGAAAGAGAGAGAGAGAGAGAAAGAGACAGAGACAGAGAGAGACAGACAGAAAGAGAGAGAGAGAAAGAGAGAGAGACAGAGACAGACAGACAGACAGACAGACGCAGACACTTAAAGAGAAGATTACATATCCCAACACTGCCGACTGCTGTTACCAACTTTTATGCAAATCTACCTCGCACATGTTCAAGCTCACAGACGGCCTAATGGACCAAACGTTTTGCAAATGGTAGATGCAGAGATTATATTTTCGCTTCTACGTTCACTCATCAGACTTTTGGTTCCATTAAGAGAGGTTTTTTGGTCCACGAGTGGTTGTCACTGGAATATAGACTGCCACTAATTGTACTTTCAAATTGATCCACAATGGAAAATGCTTTTTCTCTCTTCATCCATTTCTGTGGGCTATGTAATTTTGTCGCACGCAACCAACTGCGTGGAATATTGAACGTGATGGGGGAAATTGCAGACAAAGTTGATTGCACACGCGGTCACAAATTGAATCGACAGATCTCGTGCATAATGCCATGTGTTTTGTGAAATCAATTTAGTGCATGTCATTTGCTTTTATTTCCAAAACTTGTCATTTTATATTTTGTATCACGTTTATATATATATTTAAGATTGATCATATGTAACTTCACAGACTGCACTGCACATCTGCAAATATGATGTTATGCATTACATGCGGCGGATGAGTAATGATGATAACAATTAGACAGCTCAAATGGTACACCAAAACCCAACAACATAGGAACCTGAAGAAAAAAAAAAAAAAAAACACGAAAAATAAATCAGAACATGAATTCAATACAACCAGACAAGACAGGCGCAAATTTTCGGCCGACTGGCCTTTGTCAAGCGTAGACGTAAGACCACAAATGAATAAACACCAAATACAAAAATTCGCAGAAAAAAGACTGAAACTTCCCTACTGCTTCGTCCAGTGGTGTTTGTTCATTTGTGATCTTAAGCTTGACAACGGCCAGTTGGCCGAATATTTGCGCTGTCTTGTCTGGTTGTATTAAATACGCGTTCTGATTCTTTTCGGGTTTTTTTTTTTCTGGTTCCTGTTTGCTTGAATGCGGGCAGTCACACTGGTTTTGGATTCCAACAGCATAGGGCCTACTTGGGGCTTTATACGATGTGGCAGCACTATACAACGCAACTGTACCGTTCTCCATGACATGGCACGATGATATTCTTCTTTTGACGACACAAAATACAGTCACCTTCAAAACTGTCATCTAAAGGATTTCTTGGACCTGAAATTACTACCAACACAATCGTCGGAACACAATCATTCAACAAAATTCTGGTCGTGGCAGAGATGTTTTTCTTTCGCCGTTACCACAGACATGGAAATAATCGAAGTTAACAAGAAACACCCGGGTGTGTGCAACAGTCATCTCCTAGCTCCAGACACAACACGACAGACATCACGTCAAGCAAAGCCACCCGTCCACGCGCCTAATGACCCATTCGAGGTAGAGATTTCTGCTTGGCGGTTATCACTGAACTATGGAAATGATGGACGTTAACAAGAAACACCCGGTGATGCCCGATGGGACCCAGAGCAACAACCCCTCCTAGCTCCAGACACAACACGGTAGATATCACGCCAAGCAAAGCCACCCGTCCACGCGCGTCATGACCCACACGTGGTAGAGATTTCTGCTTTGGCAGTTTCCAGAAAAATATGGAAATGATCATGGTTTTATGAACATTTTTTATTCCAATTTTTTTATTCGAGCAAAGTTTGCACAAACAATGTTA
>JAPXFY010002404.1:0-5000 GCA_030674185.1 Monoplex corrugatus
TGTTGTTCATCTAGATCTGCATCTGATAACATGGCAAACTACAGAAAAATCAGGAGCAGCAATAACAACTAACAACAATGACGACGACGATTACGAATCGAAAAAGAAAAACAATTGCAACAACTTCAGAATTATGCTATATAGCTGTTGTTGTGTATTTTGTTTTGTTTTCACACTGCAGAATCGTAATACTAACAGAAAGACACATTCATGTGCAGATTGCACATGGAGTTTAGAGGTCAATAACATTGAAAAGAACATTTCCATTGCTACACCTACATGTACACACACACACACACACACACACACACACACACACACACACGCACACAGACACACAACACACACACACACACACACACACACACACACACACCCCACACCCCACACACACACACACACACACACACACACACACCACACACACACACACACACACACACACACACACACACACAAGAGACCATATTGTTGATGTGAAATTAATTCCTGTTCTTTGAAGTGTGGATTGAAAAAAACAATGTACTGATATGAAATCATAAAAACCAGTTTTCAGATCAACTTGTTCGATTGTCAATTTGTTTTCCACACAGTCAAATATTGAGATAAATGAAAACATAGATATCAAAACAAATGCAGATGGAGAACACTTAAGAATTGTCTTTGAAACGTTTAGTCCTTACCAATTTTTTTTAATACTTGAATCTTGAATAGAACGCTACATGAAAGATTACAAATCAACAAAATATACCAGAAAGAAGAAATATTAAGTGTCAACATACATGTATTCTTAAAAAAATCCCCAATAATTAACACTGTCATTACAAATAAGTAAACTCTTCTCCATCCTCTTTGCAGCAATACTGTTTGATGCATCGACAGATTTTGACAGGAGTCTGTACATCAAATCTCACTCAGGTTGACCATTCTTCCAACTTCACTTTCAGTTTCAGTTTCAGGTTCAATTTCTCAAGATGACATTTCCACGCTCGTAATGAATTACATATGTAATAACGTCACATGAGCCATGTCATGGAGAAGATCCTGAGGTCCTACCTAGATAGTGTCATAATCCTGGAGTCGTAGGGGAGTGAGGTGACAAACTTCAAGCAACCGAAATTGAGGTCCCACCAGTCAGTACATGGCCTCTCCATCATCAAGCCCTACGTTATGCCTCTTCGTGGTGACATGTGGTAACTGAGCACCTCACGGACTCAGGCTAAATCTCGAAGAACTCGGAGGAGTCTGGCCCCCAGGAAAAATACCAAAATCGCAGCATGGAACATAAGAACATTGTTACAAAAAGGTAAATTAGACAATATCAAAATACACATATAATCCTGTTGAATCAAAAGCCAGTTTCATTGATTCCATTTTTTTCAGCCCCAGTTTGACATAGATATGGGTCCTAACCCTGGAAGGCAGCAGAATTAGATTGCACAGATTCAAGACACTATAAGCCTTGACATTGACTGAAATTGTTTTAAATGTCCCAGCTCACTTCCTGTGGTTTATCAAGACTGATCGTTAAGTTCAGAGACACTGGAAACGGCATCAAATGTGTTAGATAGTTTCTGTGAGTTTTCATAAGATGTAATAGTGTGAACAGTTGCATAGTCTGTGAACACAGTGATTCCTTGTGAACATCGTGTTAAACAGTGTGACACCTGCATGTGTTATCATAGAACTGCAGTTCCATATGTGGTTCATCTAGATCTGCCTCTGATAACCTGGCAAACTCCTGAGTCTGTGGAAATCCCTGTCATCATCATCATGTGCCCTGCTGCATGGCATTGGCAATCATGGCCCTTGATATGCTTCTATCCCTTGTTGCTGCAAGCATATCTTCCACCCTCTCTGTCCTAAACCACCCTGCAGGTCTGTCCAATATTTTTTCCCTGGGTCTAGGTGGGGTTCTCTTTCCCTCCAGCTTTCCTGTTGTGACCATCATCATCATCTTCATCATCAGGTGCCCTGCCGCATGGCGTTGGCGACCATGGACTTCCATCCATCCCTATCTCTCGTTGCCCCTAGCATCTTCCCCACCCTCCTCATCCCCAGCTACTCCACAAGTCCGTCCAGCATTCTCTCCCTGGGTCTACCCGGTTCTCTCTTTCCCTCCAGCTTTCCCGTTGTGACCAGGTGCTCCAAATCTCCCTTCCTCATAAAATGGCCTATAAACGTTGCCTGTCTTTTCTTAATCTTCCTTATGAGTGATCTACTTGTGCCTGCCTCCATCAAGACTGTCTCATTTTTTTTCTTTGCTGTCCATGGAATTGTCAACATTCTTGTGATAAACCACATCTCGGCTGCCTCAATCTTGCTCTGGCTTTGTATGCTACTGTCCACGCCTCGCATCCGTACAACAGTATTGGTTCTATATAACATTCAAGGACTCTCATTCTGATATTAATAGATAGGCATTTGTTGATACGAATGCTTTTCATCTTCTTGAATGCTGTTTTGGCTTGGCCGATTCTGCCAGCTATTTCCGATGTGCATCTGCCATCTGATGAAATGACCGTTCCCAGGTATTTGAACTTATTAACCTGTATCAAGGTTGTGCCATTTGCTGTTATTTTGCATGAGGGGATTTCATGTTTTTTTCTGATCACCATGACTTCAGTCTTCCTGCTGTTTAGTTCCAACCCCTTATCTTTGTTTTCTATTTCTAGTATATTCACAAGGTTTTGTAGGTCCCTTTCACTTTCTGCAATTAGCACTGTGTCATCTGCGTACCGAATGTTGTTTATCATTTTCCCTCCAACCTTTAATCCAGGGTCATCTTCTAGGTTTCTCATGATGTTTTCGCTGTATAGTGAAAACAGATCTGGTGACAAAACACAACCCTGTCTGACTCCTCTTTTGATGTTTTGGAAAGAGCTTTTATTGTTTTCTATTCTCATTGCAGCTGTTTGTTCCCAGTACATATTCCTGATTATTCGTAGACCTTTTCCATCGACATTGAGTCTCTCCAGTTGGTTGATTAATTCTTCATGTCGTACCCGATCGAAAGCCTTGGTATAGTCAACAAAGCATAAATACAAATCCTTATTCAGCTCAATCGACCTCTCTATAATAGTTCTTCGGATACATATGGCATTAATAGTTCCTTTCCTTTCCACAAACCCATACTGTTCTTCTGCTATTTCTCTTTTGATTCTATTCCTTGTCCTCATCATGATTATTCTTAACAGGATTTTTGTTACATGGCTCATCAAACTGATTGTGCGATGGAGTTCGCATTCTATAGCCCCTGTCTTCTTTGGAAGTGCAATGAAAATCGATTTTGACATACCTTTGGGGACTTTTCCAGTGTCATAAATTTCATTTCATTCGTTGCAGACATCCTCTCGCTTTGGTAGGAAAGGCAAAACAGTCCATTGCAAACAGTGCAGACCTGGTGAAGAAGCTTTCGAAGTTTGTACCTCAACCTGATGAGATTCTGGTGTCCTATGACGTCATAGCCCTGTTCACCAGTGTCCTTGTGAATGGCAGCATTGACATCATCATGGGGAGGTTACAGGTCGACAACAATCTTCGGCAAAGCACCAACCTGCCAGTGGAACACATCTGTGAACTGCTATCCTGCTGCCTCAACACCACTTGCTTCACCTTTGAAGGACACTTCTACCAGCAGACCGAGGGTGCAGCCATGGTGTCCCCCGTGAGTCCCATTGTCGCCAACCTCTTTATGGAAAATTTCGAGGAGAAAGCTTTGGTGTCGTTCCACACTCCTCCACGCTACTGGGGACGCTACATGGACGACACTATGACTGTACATGTACTGAAAAGATCGGTGGTAGAAGACTTCACGAACCATCTCAACAACCAACACCCTGCCATCAAGCTCACCTTTGAGGTAGAAGAGAACGGCAGCATCGCGATGTTGGATACACGCATCACCCGGCTGGAGACAGGCCTCGCCTTATCCGTCTATAGAAAGCCGACCCACACAGACCAGTACTTACAATTTGACAGTCACCAGCCACTGGAACACAAGCTTGGAGTAATCCGCACCCTCACCCACCGAGCGAAGACCATCTGCTCTATCGACACAGCTAGAGAAGAAGAGGTGCAGTATATCTAAAAAGTACTCAGTGTGTCAGGATACCAGAGGTGGGCCTGGGATATTCCGGGGGGCAAGAAAACCATACCCCACCCCTCCAATGAATGGCCAACCCCTTCGAGAGGGCACGTATCCATGCCATACGTCATAGGCGTCACTGAGGCTTTCAACAGGAAGATCAGGAAGTTGGGAGTCAGTGTCCACGCCAAGCCCACCAACACCATCAGAAGCCAGTTAGTCCACCCCAAAGACAAAACAGACAAATTGGACACATCAGGGATGATATACAAGATAGACTGCCAGGATTGTCACCATAGTTATATTGGCGAAACTGAGCGCAACTTGCACAAAAGATTAAAAGAACACAAACGTGAGTCCTCTCCAGTGGGAGAACATCTGACCCATACCCAACACCACTTTGAAAAGGACAGTGTGCAAGTTCTCGACAAAGAAGCAAGATGGTTCCAGAGGGGAGTGAAGGAGGCAGTTTACATCACCGCACGGAACCCCACCCTCAACCGTGCCATCGGTGTACTCCTCACTTATTCAGTCGCACTGTCTTAAGTTCGTTCACGGGGGTGCGCACTGAAGCCAGTTCTCAACCCAGCAGTTGCGCTGAAGAAGTCGGCCGGATCGCCGATGAAAGCTACGCAGTAAGTGGCTTTTTTATCACTGAGAGACAGGTTCAGCTAGGTAGTCATTATATTCATTTAGGAGGACTGTTATTTTTTCTATGCCAAATTCCTCCAGGGCTTCAATCATCTCTGTAGTAATGATGTCTGGTCCTGGGGCTTTTCCTGGTTTCATCTTTTTCAGTGCTGCTCTAACTTCATCTTTCATTATGGGTGGTCCTTCAAAGTTCTTTTTTATAATGTGTGCTTCGTTTCTGTCATCCTCAAAAAAGGTCTTCAATGTACTCTCCCCATATGTC
>JAPXFY010002404.1:10000-17500 GCA_030674185.1 Monoplex corrugatus
ACATTTCGCCTCTGCATAAAATCCTGACCTCACTCAACTCTCACTGCAGTCTGTCTCCACTCGTGTGGAATCACATTGTTATATATATTTGCATATAACATGTTTTCTATAATTTGCCAATGCTTTTCTTCTTTTTCCCCATTTATAGCCATGTGTATGTGTGTGTGTGCGTGTGTCATGTGTGTGCATGCGTGCGTATGTGTATGTTCGGCGCTTAAATTTGATTTCTATCAAGATATTGCGCTATATCAGTATTGTAATTATTATTATTTTTATTATTATTATTGTTATTATTATTATGTCATTATTATTATTATTATTATATCTTGGCTCTGTAAAAACTGTTGATGGAACCTGCTCCAACGACATCAAAATAAGAATTGGAATGGGGGGAAAATGGTTCAACTCAACAACATCTGGAAAGACAGAGGAAAACCAAGTGACCTGAAAATTAGACTTCTGAAATGTTTGATCTGGCCAGTCATGATTTATGGCTGCGAAACCCAGACTCTGAGAAAAACTGATTGCAGAAGAACTGAGGCAGCAGAGATGTGGTTTTACCTGAGACTACGACGTGTCAAATGGACATACAGAAGAAGTAATAAAAGTGTCCTGATCCTGGAAGAACTTGACACCACCAGAAAACTGGTAGCAGACATCAACAAGAGACCATTGGCCATGTGTCACGCAACAAGAACAAGGACTTCATGGCAACCATCTTTCAAGGAAAAACAGCGGAAAAAAAGAGAGGAAGGCAGATCTGCAATCTCATATATCGCGAACATAACCAACATCAGTGGCCTAAATATTCACAGAAAGGCAGATCTCCAGTCTCCTACATCGCGAACAGAATCAACGTCAGTGGCCTAAACATTCAAGAAACTGTCCACAAAAATCAAGACAGGGCGGCCTGGAGGGAGATGGTGGTGGCAAAGTGTGGAGCAGCCAACACCGAACCGGAGATGCTGACAGGTGAAACAGGTGAGACTTGGTTACGAAACCAGAAAGCAAACAATATCAGTTATCATCAACTTCACTCCTGAAATATACCTATTTTCCTGTTGAATCAAAAGTTACTTTCATCGATTCCATTTGTTTTTCAGCCCCACTCTGACATAGCAGATTTGGGTCCTAACCCTGGAAGGCAGCCTTACTACTGATAGAAGAGTTGTCTATCACCAGGACTAGATATGCACAGTTTCAAGACACTTTAAGCATTGATATTGACTGTAACTGTTTTAACCATGCCCCAGCCCATTGCTTGTGTTTCTCAGGGCTGATCGTTAAGCCCAAATACATTGGAAATGGTATCAATCGTGTTCATTTGTTTCTGTGAGTTTTCATAGTATGTAACACTTTTAAGAGTTGCATAATCTGCAAACACAGACATTCCTTGTGCACTTCGTCTGTAACATGTTTAACAGAGTGAAACCTGCATGTGTTATCATAGGACTGCAATTCCATATGTTGTTCATCTAGATCTGCATCTGATAACATGGCAAACTCCTTGAGTCTGCGGGAATCCCTGTCATCATCATCATGTGCCCTGCCAAATGGCGTTGGCAATCTGGCCTTTCATATGCATCTATCCCTTATCACCACAAGCACATCTTCCACCCTCTCTGTTCTAAGCCACCCTGCAAGTCTGTCCAATATTTTCTTTCTGAGTTTACCTGGTGTTCTTTTACCCTCCAGCTGTCTCATTTGTTTTCTTTGCTGTCCATGGAACTTCAACATTCTTCTTAGAAACCACATTTCAGCTTCCTCAATCTTGTTCTGGCTTTCTTGTTGACTGTTCATGCCTAACAACCGTATAACATGATCCGTTCTGTATAACATTCAAGAACTCTCTTCCAGATGTTAACTGATAGGAATTTGTTGGTAAGAATGCTTTTCTTCTTCTTGAATGCTGTTTTGGCTTGGCGGATTCTGCTGGCTACCTCTGATGTGCATCTGCCATTTGGGGAGATGACCGTTCCCAGATATTTAAACTTATCAACCTGTCTCAATGTTGTGCCATTTGCTGTTATTTTGCATGAGTGGATTTCACGTTATATACTGATTACCATGACTTCCGTATTTTTGCTATTTAGCTCCGACCCTTTGTTTTTGCTTTCTATTTCTATTATGTTCACAAGGTTTTGTAGGTCCCTTTCATTTTCTGCAATTAGCATGGTGCCATCTGCTGAACGAATGTTGTTTATCATTTTTCCTCCAACCTTTATTCCAGGTCACGCTTTAGGGTTCTCATGATGGTTCCGCTGTAAAGTGAAAACCAATTTGGTGACAGAACACAACCTTGCCTGACATCTCTGTTGATATTTTGGAATGAGCATCATTCCCAACTTTATCCATATATGCTCCTTTCTGTAGCATGGAACTCAATACCTGACATTTTCAGCAACATCTCAACAATAGCAAAGATGCAATCACTAGCAACACCACTGACATCTTAAATATCCTTTAAACCCCTTTTCCTATATATAACACCATACAACAAGTCAACATCCAACATTCCCTATCAACAGTAGATAAAAGACAAAGGCCTACAACCGACACTGCAGACATCACCAAACATCTTTGACATTTCGTATAGACCCTTCCCGAACATAACATACCAACAAGAGCAGGGCACGAACGAAACCCTATCATCAGCAGCCGAAAGATAAGCCTTCAAAAGTCTCTACATCAGTCACAGTAAACACTTATAATCAACAGCCTTGCTCATTCATATACACTATGGTATCGTCCTGCTCAGGAGGCTGAAAGCGGCTCACCAAATGTTGGACGGGCGGGTACTGGTGGTCCATGTCGCCCTGCATGGCGAACTCACTCAGGGCCTTCCACATGGTCTGGTAGCTCTGCACCTCCACAGGGCTGGTCTGCAGGCCATCGTAACGCACTGGAGAGGAGGCCACCATGGGCACGCCGTTGAAGGGGTCTCTGCAGCTGCACGCTCTGTGGGGAAACATAGACAAGGACACGTGTGGTAACCAACGGGTGAAGAAATGAGGGGGGGGGGGGGGGGGGTAGTGAGAGAAATAGAATATTTCATTGGGCATTGAGCATTATGATATTCTTGAGTTTGTACCACTAGAATGAATTGAGCATTATGATATTCCTAAGTTCATACCACTAGAAAGAATTGAGCATTATGATACTCTTAAGTTCATACCATTAGAATGAAATGAGCACTAGGATACTCTACGTCCATACCACTAGAATGAATTGAGCATTATGACACTGAGTCCACACCACTAGAATGAATTGAGCATTATGATACTCTTAGTCCATACCACTAGAATGAATTGAGCATTATGATACTCTGAGTCCATACCACTAGAATGAATTGAGCATTATGATAATCTAAGTCCATACACTAGAATGAGTTGAGCATTAAGCAATATGCAGGTCAAGTGGTTCGTTGTTGGTTGGGATTTCAAATTTTGTTTCCACACCTTTATCAATGAAGCCACACAACCGCTAAAATCACCTTTGCGCTTCGCACTACTACCTATTTCTTAAGCACAGCTTCAATCATCATGTGATTTTTATACGGAATGGATAACACAAGAGTCAAATAAATCAAACCAAGCAGCCTTCAAGGATTTAGAAAAAAAAATCATGATATTGCACGATCGGCTGGCTTTGTGAAACAACACACGATATGGCAGTCTTGTACCCAGGGGTGGGGACAGGGGAGTATATGGAAAACCAGCAGATGCGCATGAGTCAGGTTTTCATTCTCCAATGTCGAAATGTAATGGAAAGCCAAGAAACAATACAGTTGGGTTTGCCAGAACGATGTATGAGAAAAAGCAGGAACCAGACAAACACACACACAAACACACACACACACACACACACACACACACACACACACACACACACACACAACACACACACACACACACACACACACACACACACACACACACACACACACACACACAAAATCAGAACGCGTGTTCAATACAACCAGACAAGGCAAATTTTCGACCAATTGGTCTTTGTCAAGCGTAAGACCATAAACAAGCAAACACCAAATACAACAATTAAGAGAAAAAGACTAAAACTTCACTGCTGCTTCGTCCAGTGTGATAAAAGGACTAAAGTGAACTAAAAAAAAGCCAGCTTAGTCCTTTTCTCACACTGAACGAAGCATCGTAATTTTTTGTATTTTTGTGTTTGCTGGTTATAATGTTACGCGTGACTAAAGACAGTTGGCCGAAAATGTGCGCCTGTCTTGTCTGTTTTCATTAAATACGCGTTCTGATTCTTATTTCGTGTTTTCTTCCTGGTTCCTGTTTGCTTGAAAGCGGACGGTCACACTTGTTTTGGATGAGAAAAAGCAGTAAACAGTGTTAGTAGTGGTTCCTCCATCCATACGGTAAACTAGGCTATACTGTATACCTCTTCCAGGCTGGTGCGAACTACAACTTGCTGCTGTTTCCAGATTTATACTTACGAATCATGCATTGATCTGTTTAACAACATCTTTCACAGGTCATGGTGCACTGCTAAGGGGAAGCTGGCGCTGGAACTATCAATTACGCAAACACAGTTCTCTCACAGATCTTTTATAATTATGCACGCACATAGACACGTACATGCACAAACGCATTCACACACAGACACACACACACACACACACACACACACACACACCACACACACACAGACACACACACACAAACAAACAAACACAAACACATCACACAAACACGCGCGTGCGCGCACACACACACACACCAACAAAACATGAAGATAGATATCTAGCTAGATAGATAGAGAGAGAGAGAGGAGAAGAGAGAGAGAGAGAGAAGGTAGACAGACGACAGACAGACAGAGACTGAGAGAAGGAGAGAGAGAGAGGAAAGAGAGTGAGAGAGAGAACGAGCTAGAGAGAGAGAGAGATAGAGAGAGAGAGAGAAGAGAGAGAGAGAGAGAGAGAGAGAGACAGACAGACGAGAGAGAGAGAGAGAGAGAGAGAGAGAGAGAGAGAGCGGTGACATTGTTTTATTTATTGTGTTCACAGGATTCTCTGTCCCTTTGTCTTTCCTGTGTGTGTCACGTTGAACATTCAAGTGCGTGTTTGTGTGTGTGTGTGTGTGTGTGTGTGTGTGTGTGTGTGTGTGTGTGTGTGTGTGTGTGTGTGTGTGGTGTGTGTGTGTGTGTGTGTGTGTGTGTGTGTGTGTGTAAGTGTGTAAATGTGTGTGTGTGTGAGTGTGTGTGTTTGTAAGTGTGTGTAAGTGTTTAAATGTGTGCTTCTGTGTAAGTGTGTAAAATATGTGTGTGTGTGTGTGTGTGTGTGTGTGTGTGTGTGTGTGTGTGTGTGTGTGTGTGTGTGTGTGTGTGTGTGTGTGTGTGTGTGCTAGTTATACCACAGTGCAACTGAAAAATAATATTATATATCTATGTCAGTACTATCTTCAGAATCAGAGACAATAAATCATCGATAATGCTAGAGCATGGATGAAATGAAATGTTTCAAGTTGAAAAAAACATACTTATCTGATTTATGGCCCTTGCTTACAATTCTGACACACACACAGTAAAAACCATGCAATAAATTATCACCTGTAATCATGGGTCTGTCTGTTTATAAAGGTAAACGTGAAGCCAGTACAGGAAGACTGGAATGTGTGGAAGACAACTGTGAACAGGTGACTGTAACCAGAACTCAAAGGATGATGGTCTAATCGCCACACTGTTTCTTCTTTGTCTTCTTTTGACGACGAAGACATCGACGAAGACGACGACGACGATGATGATGATGATGATTATGATGATTAACATTATCATATTCTTGCTTTTCTTTTTTCTTCTTCTTCTTCTTCTTTTCTTCTTCTTCTTCTTCTTCTTCTTCTTCTTCTTCTTCTTCTTCTTCTTCTTCTTCTTCTTCTTTCTTCTTCTTCTTCTTCTTCTTCTTCTTCTTCTTCTTCTTCTTCTTCTTCTTCTTCTTCTTCTTCTTCTTCTTCTTCTTCTTCTTCTTCTTCTTCTTCTTCTTCTTCTTCTTCTTCTTCTTCTTCTTCTTCTTCTTCTTCTTCTTCTTCTTCTTCTTCTTCTTCCTCCTCCTTCTATTCTTCTTCTTCTTCTTTTCTCTTCTTCTTCTTCTCATTCTCTCTTCTTCTTCTTCTTCTTCTTCTTCTTCTTCTTCTTCTTCTTCTTCTTCTTCTTCTTCTTCTTTCTTCTTCTTCTTCTTCTTTATCAACATATACTAATCACAGGATGTTAAGGATCTAGTACCTAACTGTTCATTATGTCAATTAATTTACACAAGTCAGTACAAGCTAAGCGTGTGAAATGGCTGATGTGACGCGTTTTGCATGTTAGCTAGTGACTGTGTGCTTGTCACCTCTCGCTTTCATCCTACACCACTAGCTGGAGCTGTTGCATGCAGCTATGCGAAAAGAAGAGCAGAATACGCAAGTCTCTCTCTGTCAGTACATAGCCTCTCCATCAGCAAGCCCAAGGCTGTGCCTCCTCATGGTGACATGCGGTGACTGAGCCCTCACGGACTCAGGCTAAACTCAAGGAACTGGTCACCAGACGTGCGGCACGCAGGCCCACTGGCGCGTGGACATGCTCTGGTGCCTATGAACCAGACCCCTGGTTATGAATGAAGAGCACCACTGCTTTTTGGGTGTCTGAGGTGAAACCAAGGCTAAGAAAGTAAACCCAAACAGAATATACACCACAGCCTTGTGGTTGTCTCGGGAGAGACTAAGGCTAAGGGAGTGAACCCAGACAGAAAATCATCCCTACTGCCTTGTGGTAGTCATGGAACGACAAAGGCTAGTGGAGAGTTCGTACAAAAACTGATGGAAGGCAACGGAAAACCACCAACGTATACTCCAAAGATTGTCACGACCAACTAAAATATGAAAATGGGGGAGTAACGACGTAAATAGGGGCGCCTGTGGAGCACCATCGTCTGGTAGGGAATGTGACACCTGACCGTCTACAAGCTACTGTGATCAAATTAAAGAATATCGAAATTGCAACGTGGAATATAGGGACAAGATGACGAAAAGCGTCTTTACCAACAAATGCCTATCAATAAGCATTAGGAAGAGAGTTCTTGAGTGTTTTGATTATAAAACCGATACTGTTGTATGGTTGTGAGGTGTAGACAATCAACAAGCAAAGTCAGAACAAAATTGCGAAAAACTGAAATGTGGTTTCTAAGAAGAATGTTGACAGTTCCATGGACAGCAAGGAAAATAAACGAGACAGTCTTGATGTTGGATATGTTCTCGATGCATGAAACTGCCTTTTTGCGCGCCACATAAACAATGAATTTTAGTCTTCTGTCGTTGACGTCTGCTAGTAGTTTTCTGGTGGTTTCAAGTTCTTCCGGGACACTTTCATTAGTTCTTCTGTCCGTCGATTTGACACGTAGTAGTCTCAAAAAAACAAAAACAAAAAAAAGAAAAACCACATCTTGCTTCCTCAATTCTTCTGCAATCAGTTTTTCTCACACAGTCCAGGCTTTGC
>JAPXFY010002404.1:22500-27530 GCA_030674185.1 Monoplex corrugatus
ATCAGAAGATTTTTTTAATCAATAAGAAAATCAAAGATATCATCTGTTTTAACGCTCTCAGATGTTCCAAGTACAATTAATTCTTCGTTTAACACCGGTAAATTCCACGACCTTCCATGCTGTTCATTGTCGTTTAATGCTTTCTTCAAGTCATTGTTCTCTTTCCCACATTGACTCAGTTGACCCCGTAATTCATTATTGTTTCCTTGCAGTTTAACTACTTGTTTTTTTAAGTTTATCTTTCTCATTGTGAAGGTCAAACAGAGTACTTTCTATTTTATCATTGTGACAATTCACAGCTGACACTATTTTGTCCATATCCGCTCTAAGTTATGAAAAGTCTCGTTTTGTTGATAAAAGCTCCATTCTTTTGTCAAGCTCCTCAATAATACGCGTCAAATCCATTTCTAATGGAGTTATTGGTTCCCTAGCATGTCTGCTTTTCTTTTTCTCCTGTCTTGTTCTGTCAACTAGTTTCAGGCTGTTATCTGTGTCAGTAGTGGAAGAGGGTAGAGTGTTGTTTTCTCTTACCTTTGTCACTGGCACTGAAGTATTTCGGAATGCCGCGCTGATGATCCAGGATTATGTTCATTTTCCACACAATATAATAATTTCTATAATACTTATATTGTACGATCAAACACTGTGACAGGGAGTCTACAATAATTGTCTGCCATCATGTCAAACACAAAGCACTGCGACTTCACAACAAGCAATCAACATGATGCACATCTCGCTCGCACACAAACGAATAGAGTAGAGCACGATTCACTTCATTCCAGGTATCACACGTGCTATACATAATAAAGTCTAACACAAGATGTTAACACACTGAAGTGGTAAATGTCTTCTGGCCTGTTAAACCTGTTACATTTTACCACAATCGTATAAAGGTATACCCACAAAATCATCGTTATAAAACTACAACACTCGTACCATTATCAATCGGAACCACATGCTACTTTTTCTAATGGTGCTATCCAGAACAAAGAGAATCTAACAGTACGTGCTCACATATATCGTCCTTCTTCTTCTTCGACTTTTTCTTCTTCCTCTTCTTCTATTTCTTCTTCTCATGATTATGATAATTATTTTCATTATCATTATTATTGTTGCTCTCATATGGAGTTGTACAAGTCAAAAAACAAAGGTGGATGGGAGGGGGGGGGGGAGAATCTAATCATGCACTGTTGGCAGAATATTATCAATATATTATACTATTCACGGCAGGTTGGGATCTTGTGCCTAACTGTTTATTATATCAATTAATTTGTACAAATCAGTGCAAGCTAGGTGTGTCAAAGGGTTGATGTAAGGTGTCTAGTGTGTTAGCTAGTGACTGTGTGCTTGTCACCTCTCGCTTTCAGCCTATACCGTTGGCAAGCAAAAAGGAGAGCAGAATGCGTCTCTCTCTGTCAGTACATAGCCTATCTATCAGCAAGCCCTGCGTTGTGCCTCCTCATGGTGACATGCGGTAACTGAGCAACTCTTTAACTCGGGTTAAAACTCGAGGGACTCGAAGGAGGTCTGGCCTCCAGACGTGTGACACGCAGGCCTACCGGTGTGTGAACATGCCCTGGTGCCCATGAACCAAACCCATAGCTATGGGTAAAAAGTACCATTGGGTGTCTTGTGTGAAGCCATGGCTAAGGGAGTGAACCCTAACAGAAAATACACCACCGCCTTCTGGTTATCTCGGGAGAAACTAAAACTAACCGAATTTACCCTGACAGAAATTCACCCCTACTGCCTTGTGGGTAGTTGTACCTACGACAAAGGGATGCGGAGAGTCCATACAAAAACCCATGGAAGGCAACGGGAAACCACCATCGTATACTCCCAAGATTGTCATGGCCAAACAAAATACGAAAAAAGAGGATAGCGACGTAAATACAGACTCCTGTGGAGCACCTTTGTCTGGTAGGGACCATGACACCAGACCATCAGCAAGTTACTGCGATCAAAATTAAAGAATATCAAAATTGCAATGTGGAATGTAGAGACAAGATGATGAAAAGCGTTCTTACCAACAAATGTCTATCAATTAACACTAGGAAGACAGTTTTTGAGTGTTATAAAAGAACTGATACTATGGTACAGTTGTGAGGCATGGACAGTCAACACACAAAGTCAGAACAAAGTTGAGGCAACTGAAATGTGGTTTCCAAGAAGACTGCTGACAGTTCCATGGAAATCAAACGAGACAGTCTTGAAAAAAGCAGACACAAGAAGATCATTAAGAAAGAAGATAAGGGAAAGACCAGCAACATTTACAGGCCATTTCGTGAGGAAAGAGAAATTAGAGCACCTGGAAAGTTGGAGGGAAAGAGAACACCAGGTAGACCCAGAGAGAAAATATTGGATGTGCGTGCAGTGTGGCTGAGAACAGAGAGGGTGGGAGATACACATGCAGCAACAAGGGATAGATTCGTACGGAGGGCCATGATTACCAACGCCACGTGGCATGGCACATGATGATGATGACAAGCTAAAGACCTGATATTGCTCAGTCACACAGTGGGGCTGTGATAATTGATACTAGCCTCAGCAAGCTGAGGGTCTAATTGTACACTGACTATACGTTGTGTTAATGCTATGTTGTGTGTGATTTTGTTTCTGGTTTTATATGCAATTGTTGAACTTTATTTAAATATACGTTTATTCATAACCAGTGACGACAATATATAAAGTAGGAGCTTAAACAAGGTTAAGGCTTATGGCTTATTCTGGACGGCAAATCATAAGGCCATGATGGACATCTGTCATGTTAGCCAGCCAAGGATTGCCTGTTAATTAGATTGATTTGTTGAAGTGGACGATGAAAATGAGGTAAGACTGATTACAAACTCTTGATCTTAACAATTATCGTTTCTGGATCAAAATGTACTTAAGTAGTTAATTTTTGTTGTGTACATGTGTATATATGTGAGTGTTGGTGTGTATGAGTTTGATATACATACATACATACATATATATATTATATATATATATATATATATATATATATATATATATATACGCAAAGAGAGAGAAACAGACAGAGAGACAGAGACAGAAAGACAGAAAGAGTGAGAGAGAGGTAGAGAGACAGACAGACATAAAGAGTGAGAGAGGGGTAGACAGACAGACAGATAGAAAGAGTGAGAGAGGGTAGAGAAAGAGAGACAGAGTTAGACAGAGACAGAGAGAGAGAGAAAAGCAGAGACAGAGACAGAGAGAAATAGACAGAGACAAAGGCAGACAGAGAGACAGAGAGAAAAAGAGAGAGCAGAGAGGCAGAGAGAGAAAGATGGAGAGAAAAAAGATGGAGAGAGAGAGACCAAGAGATAGACAGAGAGAGACAGACAGACAGACAGACAGACGGACAGACAGACACACAGACAGACAAAGTCATTCATGAAATATTACTCGTTCTTCCCAGAAGTATTTCATTAAGATACAGTGCCACTTAGCATTCTGTTTCTTTTTTTCCTTATAGAATTGATTTGTTTTATTCATTGTTTTTCCTGATAACTCTTTTTTCCCTTAATTTGACCAGAAAATCGAACTGAACGTCGAGTCCTTTGGAAGGGGATGAACAACAAGTCGGACTCGTGTGCCTTCTCACTGCGCACGCTAAAGATCCTATAGTAGTTGAAAATCGTGAAGAGCAGGGCATGGCCCAGCCTCATTGGTAAAAAACATTGGAGAAATAGGTTGATTGGAAATCAGTGATCTTTTTTGATTTTCTCATCACGAGATTGGCAAACCCACTAAATGACCATTAAACCTGAGTATATCTGACTATGAGATATAAACAAAATCAGTGTAGACATTGCTATTTACTGAACAGCACTTAATAAGCTCCACTTGACCATTCCTGAGTCTGTGTAGACTTCCTTAAAGTCAATACACTTTACAATATGCATTGATGATCATTACATTATGTAATATGATCACCGAATATTCAAATACTCAACTCTCGATTTCAGACACAGTCATCACAGCACTTTCAACGTTTCCCCTGAATGCCAAATTCATCAAGATCATGCTGTTTTATATGTGACAACCATGGATCAGAAAAACGTAACAAAATTTATCACGACTGTTATCATGACAGCTGAGGCTACTTCATCAGTAAACAGCTCTTACTTTTATTCAGTATTATCTCAATCTTCAGTATGGATGTGGACCATCTGCGTGCCTCTCATAGCTTGTGTGGGTGTGTTTGGCAACGTGATGATTGTCGTGACTGTTTATCGGTTTCGAGACAACCCTTCCTCCTTGGATCATTATTTCTTGTGCCTAGCTGTGTCTGATCTCTGTTTCATCATAACTGGACCAATTAACGACACGGTTTTTCAACTGACTGGGTACAGCCCACGTGACCTTCATGAAGTTGTTTGTAAGCTGAGCAGGTTCCTGTTAAACAGCACAGTCGCCTGCTCTGTCTGGCTTGTGGTGCTGATGGTGACACACAGGGCCGTGTCTGTGACGTGGCCACATCGTGTGAACGTGATATGCACTGCCAAGACATCGTGGACCATCATTGTGAGTGTCGTCATCTTTCTAAGCCTGGCTCACTCTCATTATCTGTATGGAGCTGAACTTTCTGGTGGAGTTTGTATATTAAAGGAGAATTACATAGTAACATTTGAGTTGAATGTGTGGCCCAAAATCTCACTTGTTTCATTCTCTTTACTGCCTTTCATTGCTATGATGATCAGCAACATTGTGCTTGTGATGAAATTAAGAACATCAGTGAAGGAAATTGGTGACCAGTTTGCCACTACCAAAAGTCAGAACAGTGGGAGACAGAGAAAAGTAAACTCAATCACTCTCACAGCTCTGGCTGTGTCTGTCTCCTTCATTGTCTTCACTTTACCTTTCCACACCTTTTTTCTGATAAGATCTATTGTTGATCGGCCTGAAACAGCTGAACGAAAAGTATTATTTGAGTTTATAACTGATATTACACTATGTATCGGCTATTTGAATTATTCCATAAACTTTTATCTGTACTGCCTGACAGGCCATAGGTTTAGAAAAGA
>JAPXFY010002406.1:0-27525 GCA_030674185.1 Monoplex corrugatus
CATCTTCAGAAGACATCCATGATGTGTATTGTTGTGGTTCTATAAGCCACCAGGCAGACATGACTTACAGGATCTTTAACATGCATATTTGATGTTCTCTGTGTGTGTGTGTGCACACAGTGGAGGTTTAAGTATTAACTAACAAGTCTGCACGTATGTTCATTTGGGAAATGGTAAAAACCTCCACTTTTTATCAACCAGATGGGAGGTACCCACGCAGGATCGAAACCAGACCTTTTGATTGGAAGTCCAAAGTCTTATCCACTTGACTACTGCACTTGTCACACTCACTGTTTTTATTGTCATCACTACGCTTCTTTCATTAAACTGAAAAGGCCTGTTTATTCCAATTGCTAACACTTCTTTTTAATTGAAAAAGCCTGTTTATTCCCTAATTGCCAACACTTTTTATTGAAAAGGCCTGTTTATTCCCTAATTGCCAACACTTAATTGAAAAAGCCTGTTTATTCCCTAATTGCCAACACTTAATTGAAAAAAGCCTGTTTATTCCCTAATTGCCAACACTTAATTGAAAAAAGCCTGTTTATTCCCTAATTGCCAACACTTAATTGAAAAGCCAGGAAACTGCAATGTTGTCTGAGCTCTTATCCATTCAGTTACGGCAACGAATTGGAGAAAAGAGAAAGAGAAAATAGGTTATTTCTCCTTTCAAAAATTGACTCAAAAACGTTCCTGGCCCTTCAATAATGACGTGTAGTATATGTTCTGAACATCTAGATCAAGGTACAGATAAGTTGTTTCATTTGCAATTTGTGTTTGGAAAAGTCAGAATTATATATAGATCTATATAAAGTAGGTACCGGCAGCAGTGCTCATTCAGTGGAGGAAAATTAGCAAACACAGCAAAATTTGCCAATATTCCACACGCTCTATTTTCTAAACTACTTGGATAATAAATAAATAATCATACAGTAATAAAGAATGATCTTTCTGCTTTTAAATGGTGTGGTTCTTTTATTTGTGGTTGCGACTGCAAAGGAGAGAATTAAGTTGAAAGTTGCACACTGGAAGCCGTGTCACGCCGCCGTGGTGAAGTCCGCGCGGCATTGTCTGCGATCTCGAATTTCGCATCACTTGGCAAATCGCTTGGCGCGTCACGGCCACTGCATACATTAACCCAGTTTTGAGTTCTTCCAAAAAGAGCAGAAGCTAATCTTTCGTTTGGACTCAGTTATAACGTGAAGTATCCAGTACAAATTAGTCAAATTTCGTGTTGAAAATTACCCAAATTTTCTCGGTAAAATTTTTCATTTAAAATCTAAAATTGAGTTATATGTTTTTGATCGCCAGAAAAGTTGAAGATTCGAGGTTTACATTTCTATGCAAATTAGCTCGATCAATGACGTGGCCATGACGCGAGACCCGTTTAAAATAAGGACCCTGATCAGTTGATCCGAGGAAAACCCTCACACGTTTAACGACAATGGCGTCTGCTGTGCCGCGAATAAATTTGCTGTCATCTGCCATTTCGATGTAGGAAGAATAGATCTATATCGGTAAGTATTTTTGGCTATTTCGATCATTACTTGATTAATCTGTGCTTTAGATCTGAATTTGATTAAAGAAAGGATTGTAACTTCGAAGTTTGAATCAGTGACATGATCGAACATAGCAAGGTCTTTCAGTGTATCAGCGACACATTTCAAGCTCGAGAATTTATTAGCCTAAATGTGCTTGTGCAGATCATGTAATATCAGCATGATTTAGTCAGCAGAACTGTTGATGTTTTCTGGATCTGGATCTGGATCCAGCTGTATACGTCACTGAAACCAACTTGATTATATTGCCGATAATTGCGCAATGTGCAGTACTTAACAAAAGCATTTTATTCTTTTACCAGTTTATTAGTATCATTATCAAATTGCCCCTCCCAGCTCTTTTGTGTGTGTGTGTGTGTGTGTGTGTGTGTGTGTGTGTGTAACACAGACATGTATTTATTTGATCTACTTCAGAGTTAAAAGAACAGTGTTAATTAAATCAATCTGCAGATTAGAAATCGTGTTCATACAAGAGAGAGGAGAGATGAAAGGCTTAATTAAATCTTTATTGTTGTCTGAATGATAATAAAGTGTGTATGTGTATTTGTTAATGTAACTAGTAGCCTAATTGCATTAAAAATGAAAATGTGTGTGTGAGACAGAGAGAGAGAGAGAGAATGATATTAAGTTACAGGCCTATGCCTATATTGTATCATGTATGTGTGCATGACAATATTTGTCTACCTCCAGTCCTGTACCCCACTCTAAACCCCATATCCACACAGAATTTCTTAATTTTTTGAGTGCACACTGTCACATTATTGTGATTGAAAAAAAATTGGGGGTGCTTGCAGCAAGTACCTGTGCAGCATGCACCTGTGTGTCATGTTAAGTATGTATAAAATACATATATTATGAAAATGCCCCTGCTCCCCCTCTCTCTCACCACACACACACACACACACACACACACACACACACACACACACACACACACACACACAACCTTCTTTTTAATTAACGGTAGAGTAAAAAAGACAAAAAACATACACTTAAAATGTAAATCTTTCGTATTTTCAGTTGATAATGACTACAACACCATGAGGTCAGAGGGGAGAGGCAGGCGGAAGACTTTGACCAAATGTCCTACAACCAACAAACTTCTTCTCCAGCTTTATTAATCCTTGAGGGAAGATTGAGACAAGACATGGGAAGAGATGGCAGCCTTTACCCCAACTGTTATTATTGAGATGACCTCTTTGTAGAAGAATATCAAGTCCGAAGTACATGAGCTGTGAGGAAAGTTTTTGAGTTTCACTGAATAGGAACACTTATCATTTCTTGCTGTCAAGCTTGCAGATGCACTTGAAAAGAAGAATGTGGGCAGCTTCCTCCTTGAATGTATGCCACCTACAAGGCCAAGTTCTGCTGATGTGCAAGTCCCCTCCCCTTCCCTCTGATCATGATTGCTTGACACAGACAGTGTTTTGGTAAAAAACAGGTTTTGTTTATTGTTAACAACACTTTTATGTGGATTTCTATGACAGTAAAACTAGTAGAACAGTGTTACACAGCCATTTTTTAAATTTTGAAGTACAGTAGTGGAAACAAATATATATCTTATGGTGTAAAATGAGCTAAACTAAAAAAAAAAGTTTTTTAAATGATTGTGTGCATGCTGTCATTTGCTGATTTTGTTTTTATCATGGACAGTGATGAAAAAAAACCCTGAAGTAAGCTAGTATACATTTTGGAACATATTCAATATTTGTATGTACTGCTCTCAACATAGAGAATAAGTACACACAATTTCATGAAAATCCCTCAAGTAGTTTCTGAGATAGTGTTTAAGTGACGTTACCCCAAACCAACCCATTTTTCCACTATGATAATTAGCGATTTTAGCACGTTTGGCGCTTTACTTCTCAGGAACCAATGAATTGAACAACACAGGAAAAAAAATTGACGCAATACAATATGGTATGTACTCTACAGATTATAAATTTGAAGCATATCTCTTGGTTTAGGTTAGTACAGGGGCATGTTGAAAATGGACATTCTAGCAATTCCGCGATACTCAGATTTGGATTTTTGCCATGTTTGACGTTATTACTCATTTCTCATTCCTACAGATGGTAATATTTCTGGTGGTTTTAACTGTCTATTACACATAGATTTGGTAAAATGCTTTTTGAGTTTTATGTTCATTACAAAATGTTCTGTGAGTCTCCAATTTTGGAAAAAATCAATGCTTGCATTTCTCGATGCAAAATTAAATATGTAAGAAATCATATCTCAGGAACCAATAAAGCTAGACACTTGATTTTTGTTTAGTTTTCTTTGTCTTGATATGCTCTTTCGATGTTGTATGGTTTTAAAATTCTATTTCTAATTTGAAATTTTGGCTGCCGGTACCTACATTTATACAGGTCTATTAACTCACTCTGCCCTGGGCGATTGTGTCAGTCAACAACCTTTCTGCCCTGGCTGTTTGGAAGGGTTACTAATAAAATTGTAAAAAAAAAAGTTTTGGAGTTAAAGACTTGAAACTTTCTGGTATTGCTAACATAAGAACAAACTAACTTTTGTGCAAGTATAAAGGTGATCTTTTGTTGATTTTTTTTTTAATTGAATTTTGAAAAAAATGACACTTTTTCAAAAGTTTGCACGGGGGGGTACCAATACATGCTAAGAATAAAAAAAACCACAAATTTAGACTTTTGATATCAAAAACACTTCTAGACAGTTTCAACATGACTGGGCATTATGTTTATACCAAGTATCATGAACTAGCTGCAAGTCTTCCTTTGTCAACAAACAATTTGAAGTATGCAAATTTTAAATTGTACACACACACGCACAAACAATGGCCATTCATACTAAATATACAAAAAAAATCAGAGGAAACATAGACAGATTTGAAAGTTTCTGATGATACTAACATGGTTACAAACCAGCTTTTGTGTAAGTATGAAAGAGTTGACTTGTTTGGTACTATTTTTTTTAATTTTGAGATGAATTATTTTGTTTTAAAAGTTTCCGCGGGAGGGAGTACCAATATGCAAAGAATAAAAATCTCACAAATTCAGCTTTCTGATATCAAAAACACTTTTAGGCAGTTGCAATATGATCAGGTATTATGTGTTTCTAAGTATCAGAAACAAACACCAACTCTTTCTTTGTGATCAAGCAATGTTTATTATGTCAATATCATAATGTGCACACACGCACAGAGACAATAATAGCCATTCACATTACATAAACAAAAAAAATCATAGAAAAGATATATAAAGTTGGAAGTTTCTGGAGATACTAACATAATTACAAACCAATGTTTGTGCAAGTATGAAGGTGTTGAGTTGTCTCCTGACATTTTGTTTTATTTATTGATTTTTTTTTTAATTGCGCGGCAGGGGGGTGGGGGATACCATATATGAAAAGAATAAAAAACCCCGCAATTTAAGATTACTGAAATCAAAAACACTTCTAGACAGTTGTAATATGATTGGATATTATGGGCACCAAGTTTCAGAAACCAGCTGTAAGTCTTTCTATGTAAACAAGCAATGTTCATTATATCAATATTATAATGTACACACACACCCACAGACGACAATGGCAATTCACACACATAAACAAAAAAAATCATAAAAAATCACAGGAAAAACAGACAGGCTTGAAAGTTCCTGATGATACTAACATGGTTATAAACTGACTTCTGAGCAAGAATGAAATTGTTCACTTGTTTGGTACTATTTTTTTTAATTTTAAAGTAAATTATTTTGTTTTTAAAGTTTGCGCAGGGGGGTACCAATACATGCAAAGAATAAAAAAAACCTACATTTAGCTTTTTGATATCAAAAACACTTCAAGACAGTTGTAATATGATTCAGTATTATGTGAACAAAGTTTCAGAATCCAGCTGCAAGTCTTTCTATGTAAACAAGCAATGTTCCTTATGTCAATGTTATATACACACACGCACAGACACAGCTATGGCCATTCACACTTCATGAACAAAAAAAAATCATAAAAAATCATAGGAAAGACAGACAGACTTGAAAGTTTCTATTGATACTTACATGGTTACAAACTGAATTTTGTGCAAGAATGAAACAGTTGACATATTTGATACAGTTTTTAGAAATTTTACTGTAAATTATTTTGTCAAAAGTTTGCGCTGGGGGGGGTACCAATATATGCAAAGAATAAAAAAACCCACAATTTTAGCTCTATATCAAAACACTTCTAGACAGTTGCAATATGATTGGGCATAATGTGTACCAAGTTTCAGAAACCAGCTGTAAGTCTTTCAATGAAAACAAGCAATGTTTATTAGGTCAATGTTGTAATGTACACACATGCCCAAAGACAACAACAGCAATTCAGACTACATCATAAAAAAAAAATCATAGGAAAGACAGATAGACTTGAAAGTTTCTGGTGATACTAACATGGTTATAAACTTTTGAGCAAGTATGAAAGTGTTCATATGCCTTCTACTATTTTTTTTTAAATTTTGAAGCAAATTATTTTGTTTCAAAAGTTTGCGCAGGGGGTACCAATATATCCAAAGAATAATAATAAAAAAAAAGTTAGCTTTTTGAAATCAAAAACACTTCTACACAGTTGATATATAACTGGGCATTATGTGTACCAAGTATAAGAACCTAGCAGTAACTCTTTCTTTGTCAAGAGGCAATGTGTAGTATATGTTATACTTTACAAACACACACACACTGACAACAAATTACAATGGTCATTTGCATTAGGTAAAGAAAAAAAATCATACATAATCACAAGAAATATTGAGACTAGAAAGTTTGCAATCATGTACACAATAAAAGTGTACAAGAGCAAATAAGCAAGCTTGAAATCATGTTTCAGTGATTCATTCTGAATTGAAAATAAGAAAACAAACGTTTTGGGGGGTAGTTTGAGCTTAAATCAAGTTATCAGACAGTCATCATATATTCTGGTCCATGCAGTATTCTCTGCACATGTTTTGTAACACAGATTTACTCCTGTTCCTGAATCCAACATCAGTCCTGAATCCAACAAGGGGGGTGGGGGTGGGGGGGCGTGGTTCTGCACATGCTCGACATGCAGACCACTCTCTTCGTCCTCAGTGAAATTGCTGATCACAGGGAAGAATGTGAAGTTCTCGTTCCATGGTTTTAGAAAAATGTCCAGAAACGCTTCAGTGTTCTCTTCACCACCCACTTCCATCTCCTCAGCACTGTCGTCGTCAGCAGGCATCGCTTCGTCCGACTCTGTGTCATACTCGGTACCGAGTCGAAAGACCGAGTCTTGGTCACTGGAAGTGTCACTGAGTTGAGGGCCGACATCCGAGTCTATCGCAACAAACTCACTACACATCGAGTCATCTTCTTCTTCAACGTCTGAGCCTTCAGTCTGAAGCTGTTCGATTCATTCAAGCACTTCTGGTGCCGTGTAGCCACGAGTTTGTCTGCTTCGCTTTGTTGACGTCGAAGGCGCCGCCATTTTGATAACACGCAGCAGGCTGACACGGAGCTACTACCCTTACACATTCGCATACAGCACAGACAATGAAGCCTTGTTGCTAGCGGGAATGGTGCAGATGCACTCATGAATGAATGAACTAGAGGCCTGTAGTGTTTAGTTTCGTACACAGTCGAGCTCCGGCGAATGAAAAATGCAGAAAGCAAAAGTACCGAACTCGGTACGTTCGGGCTGAAACGTTGTGCGAGCAGGGCACCGATATCGGTACGTTCGGGCTCTAAGAGTTAAGCCTGCACATAAACCCATGAGCTGGCCAGGTCCTAAGTCCCTACCTACACTATGTTTTACCTAGTTTATATTTTATACTGGTATTTTATCCACCTATCACTGGAATAATCTTAATTACACGTAAATCACATGGTATCTGTGTATCTTACCTTCAAAAAAGGAACATATATATGAAGTAAATGAATAAATAACTAAAGGTCTGAATCACAACACAACTAGCTATTCTGTATAAACTTGTCTCACATGACAGACCTCCCCAGTCAATGCACAAATACTCAGCTGTCTACCAACTAGGTGAAGACAATATTTTCTGAATCATAGATAGGTATGGAAGTAAGTAAGTAAGTAAGTAAGTAAGTAAGTAAGTGAATAAGTGAATAAGTGAGTAGGTGAATAAATAAATACAAGTAAAGAAGTATGTAGATAAATAATCAGGAAGCTATAACAAATAACACAAAAATACAAATAACAGTAAAAAAGAAGACATCGCAGCAAAAGCAGCAGTCAAGATCACCAAGGTCGTAGATTTGGAGACATTTCCTTGTTGAGTCAGCTTCAAGAGAAACAGCTCCCACTTGTATCTGTGTGGTGTTAGTGGTGCCTTGTAGGAAAAAGACCTGTACAAATTTCAGACACTGCAGAGCTGGACTTGTCTGACATGGCTGGCAGGTGCAGAAGAAGCAATCTTTTTGAGAATGAGTAATCCTTCATCCTAGGTTTTCATTGCCTGCACAGATCGTAGTCTTGTTGTCTCAAGGTGGTGACCTCAGCTGATGACACACACAAACTGAAATTGATTGAACAATAACCACAATATACAATTTTATTTTAAAAGAAATGCAACATATAACGTACAACTTAGTTATCCACAGCAATATCCTCAACTGGTTACAGAATGTAAAATATTTGGTAAAAAATGAATTAAGGCAGCAGCACAATATACGCTATTATTCTCAATGAAATGCGTTACTGAATACATAAATGTATTTGTAAATTTATGGATAATTTGTCTTGTATAAACAAAATACGTTAATAATATCTCACACCTGCAAGGAAAATTATAAAACAATAGTTTACTGTTTGCACAGTAGAATTTAACATTCTCACCACACACACACACACACACACACACACACACACACACACACACACACACACACACACACACACACACACACACACACACACACACATGTAACCCCTCCCCCAGCATCCTTTTATCTTTTTTAATTATAAGGCTAAAAACATTCAGTTCAGATAGAACAAAACCAGAGTCTTTCAGAATGTAGGTCAATATAACTCTGCCACTGCCTCCCTGGCAATCATACAATTGTGGAGAGAACATTTCACACACAACACAGAAAGTAACACTCTTACAGATTTCAAATAAGAATAAACAGCCGGAATAGTTTACTGTTTGCACAGTAGAATTTAAAATTCACAGACACACACACACACACACACACACACACACACACACACACACACACACACGCTTGCTCACACCCACATACATTCCATCACTATTAGTGTTAGTCTTGTTTAAAACCCAGCTGTAAAGAGCCATATCAGGGCTATAACAATCTCACAACATACAAACACATCAAGGAAAAAAAAGGAAAGAAAATCAAGTTCACATATCAATGGATTTGCACACATTATCCAAGAATATGCCCTTGCCATTAATCATTTCACCCAATTCATCACTAGGGTTTAAAGAAACAAACCTGAATACAAATGTAAACATAACTAATGACACAAAAAAACAGAAATTGCTCCATGTTACCTAAAACTGCTTCAGCACATCATGTTTCCTTACAGCCAAAAATGGAGTTACTATATGTTGCCAATTATCAATCCTGTGATAAAGTATGTGAGGCTTTATAGAACCCCTGTAGTCAGGCAGGAAGACAGCTCTACTGTTACTGTGTCATCCAAACACAAAAGTTTATACTTTTAAAATTTAATTCGACTGTAACAAGTCGCTTAGAAACTAAACTCTACCTACAATGTAAAGGTAAATGTTGTGCATCACCCCAAGTCACAGGGGAGTGAGGTGGTTGAGACCTTGAGCTGAATCAAGGTCAGCATTGAGGGTGATGCCCATCTCTCCCTTGGTGCTTTACCTTCCCTAATCCTGTGTGTGGACAGGTTTCAAAGCTGGTTGGACTGGAGGCTGCTCACACAACCAGTCAGATTTGAACACGTGCAGTCAGATTGCAACTCTACATGCACACCACTAAGGCTTCTGTCTATCAGGCTCTACCTTCTTTGACTCCCTCACCCTACCCACCAGCTGCAAAAAGTAACCCTTTCCCTCCTTCATGACTTGCTGCAGGACAAACCTTACATGTTGGAAAAGTCTTGTGCTTCTACCTAATTTGACATTAAATTGGAACAAAATCTTCACATACCGTACCCAATCATCTCCTATCCCTGGCAAACCAAGAACAAGCCGACTGCAGACAGTCGTCACTGTCAACTTCAACGTTTCTTTGCAGAAATTTTTATCCCCATGTTGACATCCGTACCAGGACTACCTGCAATCACAACAAATTACACACAAGGTGATCTGCTGTCAACATTCAGGAATTATGTGAATATGACAATTTCTTTTTTTCTAATCCCATAACCAGCGTTGTCGTTTGGGAGATTTAAGGGAAGCAGCAGCAGACAGGATTCTCCACCTGTCACTGAGGTGCAGCAACAAGCAGTTCAGGCATACTGACATTAAGTCCAGTCACTGATGTCTGCCACCTAGTTCTTCCTCTGTTGACATCAGCCACAGTCTCCTTCCAGGATGTCCTGAATAATGGTCTTCATGTCATGGTGATGATGTCACAAAACCATCAAACAACAAAATTAATATGCGCATATTGTAGCCTACTTTTTGATCTTTCACGTTGAGGCAGGATCTGAATGAAAGTCAAGGGGTCACCTGTGAAAATCAACCCACATGAAGTAAACATAAATCATTTATTTATTCAACCTTTTCAAGTAACATAAATCATTTATTTACTCAACCTTTTCAAACAGTGAAGTTAGGAATGAAACAGAAAAGCATCATCTACAACGCAGTCTTCCACTTTTCTCAAGGCCAGCATTATGAGGCTGATGCCCATCTCCTCTCAATCACTGCTTTATCTTCCCCGATTTTCAAAACAGTAGGTACCCAATGACAGGTGGGTAGACTGGAGGATGCATGCACATAACTTCCCTACGTGTGATTCACACCTGTGCAAACTCATGCAGGAAGATTATAAGTTGAGAGCTTACTTCTGTGCATGGCAGGCCTCCTGTGGTAGACAATTTTTCATAGGATTTTCCCCATTTATTCTGGAACTGTATTCAAAACATTATATCCTTCTTGCCCAGAAAAATGGAAGAATGTCACACTGATAATTACCTTCACCCAACTAAAAAAATGTCCCATGCAAACCAGGCACTTTGTGTGAATCTTCCTCCAACATTCAGACAGGATGTTGCTGGAAATCCTGGTGGCATCTCTGAAAACCAACCCACTTCATTTTAAACAAACTATTTACTTCACTTGTTTACTCATTGAATTCGGAATAAATAGGACATCATTATTTTGTCAGCAAGATTTCTCAACTTCTGCTCATTCTTCAGAAACATAAAATGTGCATTTTGTCTGTTGAAGAGTATATGTTCAGAACATCTAGATCATGGTACAGGTCAGTTGTTTCAATTGCAATTTCTGTTTGGAAAAGCCAAAATTGTATATTAAGATATCTTGCTTAACATTCAGCAATCACACACACACACACACACACACACACACACACACATTTATTCCAAAATATTTGAAGTATGCATTATCCAAGAACAACTATGTACTATATTTTGTGATTTTATAATGTTAATGATGTGATCATAACCCTTCAAATGGGGCTATGACCTTACTGAATGAAAAAATCTGTGTAAATTTCTTATTCTAACACACACACACACACACACACACACACACACACACACACACACACACACACACACACACACACACACACACACACACACATGTGAGCAATACTACTGTATCACACAAAATCTATGAGCAATACTTCACTACAGCTTCACATTTTGTGTAGGCCCTTAGATATACACATGTGATGGATACAAACACACAATCCCATTCATTAACTGTACTTCAGACAGACAACTACAGAATTTATACAAAACAAAATAATTTGAAATGATGTTGGCTGCACAAGCTAGGTATATTTTTCCCTCTCCTCTTGCATTCTGAAAGCAATGTGTACACACTGACTGCACCCTCCCCCCACTCTCTTCATACCTATACTACACGTCATTATTGAAGGGCCAGGAACGTTTTTGAGTCAATTTTTGAAAGGAGAAATAACCTATTTTCTCTTACTCTTTTCTCCAATTCGTTGCCGTAACTGAATGGATAAGAGCTCAGACAACATTGCAGTTTCCTTTTGGCACGTGTTTGGGGATTTGCCGATTTGCAATGGGCGGCCCAAGGAAGACAATTTCCACACGAAATTGTCGAATCTTCAGCAGGGTCTCTCTGACGACGCAGGCAAGGTAGCGACAAAATTCGCTTTGCACGTGCAAGGCAAGCCCTTTTTGAACACTACTCCAGCCAAAGTTGCCCGCAGACGAGGAAATAAAAAGGACCGTTCTTGGTTCGTTTTAACCATGCTTGCAAGACGACGGATGACGGATGAGCAGCGGGGGAGAGCCCTCGCTCTGCTTGATGAAGGCCTAGCGCAGCGGGAAGTTGCTAGACGACTTGAAGTGTCACATTCCACAATCCAGAGGCTGCTGGAGCGCTTCAATGAGACTGGAGCAGTCCAGGAAAGGCGTCACACGGGTCGTCCCAGAGTAACGACAAGACAGCAAGACCGCTACCTTGCCCTCTCCGTCCTGAGGGAAAGGGCATCCACTGCGGTGACCTTGAGGGGTCAGCTGAGGGACGCAACAGGTGCTAACATCAGCTGCAGCACGATGAGAAGACGGCTACATGAGGCAAACTTGAGGTCACGGAGACCGGCCGTCCGACCCGTGCTGTCACCGGTCAACAGAGTGCGCCGCATGACCTGGGCCAGGGAGCACGTGACCTGGACAAGGCAACAGTGGGCCCAGGTCTTGTTTTCGGATGAGTCCAGGTTCACCCTGACCTTTAACGATGGCCGGGCTCGGGTGTGGCGACGTCAAGGGGAGAGGTTCGCTGACGCCACTGTCCAAGAGCATAACAGGTACGGCGGCGGGTCGGTGATGGTGTGGGGTGGCATGAGCCGTTGTACCCGGACCCCCCTGCTCCCCATTGACGGCATCCTGAACGGGGTCCGGTACCGGGACGAGGTTCTGGCGGCAGTGGCACTGCCTGCGCTTGTGGACCTTGGTCAAGGCGCCATCTTCCAGGACGACAATGCACCTGCGCATCGAGCACGCCTTGTGACCGACTTCCTGGAGCAGCATGAAGTCGTCCGTATGGCCTGGCCAGCGTGCTCACCTGACCTGGACCCAATTGAACACCTCTGGGATGTGCTCGGGAGGCGCATCAGGGACAACCACCCCCCACCGGGCACCCTGGCCAGGCTGGTCGACATCCTGCAGATCGAGTGGGCGGCCATCCCTCAGGACACACTCCGTACCCTTGTGGGGTCGATGCATCGGCGCTGTGAAGCATGCATCCAGGCTCGGGGCGGACACACGCGATATTGAAAACAGATTGGCCAAATCTGACACTTTCTGTTTTTTGAAAAGGGGGGGATGTTCCTTTAAATGCATGTGCTGTTCACTAATGGGTCATTGTGCTAATTTCTTTTTCCAAAACAGGTGTGGAAATGATGAAATAAAACATAGAATCAATTCTAAACATTGTCAATTATTTCAACTTAAAATTAGAGAGGAAGGAAGAAGTGGCCCTTAAATTATGATTAGGAGTATATATTCTTCAACAGATTAAATTGCACATTTTATTTTTTTGAAGCATGAGCAGAAGTTGACAAATCTTTTTGACACAATGATTTCCTGTTTATTCCCAACTAAATGAGCAAACAAGTGAAGTAAATGGTTTATGCTTAAATTAAAATGAAGTGGGTTGGTTTTCAGAGATGCCACCAGGATTTCCAGCAACATCCTGTCTGAATGTTGGAGGAAGATTCACACAAAGTACCTGGTTTGCATGGGACATTTCTTTGATTGGGTGAAGGTAATTATCAGTTTGACATTCTTTTTTTGCTGGGCAAGAAGGATATAGTTTTTTTTTAATACAATTCCAGAAAAATTTGGGAAAATCCTATGAAAAATTGTCTACCACTGGAGGCCTGCTATGCACAGAAGTAAGCTCTCAACGTATAATCTTCCTGCATGAGTTTGCACAGATGTGAATCACAGGTAGGGAAGTTATGTGCATGCATCCTCCAGTCTACCCACCTGTCATTGGGTACCTGCTGTTTTGAAAATTGGGGAAGATAAAGCAGTGATTGAGAGGAGATGGGCATCAGCCTCATAATGCTGGCCTTGAGAAAAGTGGAAGTGTACGTTGTAGATGATGCTTTTCTGTTTCATTCCCAGCTTGACTGTTTGAAAAGGTTGAGTAAATAAATGATTTATGTTTACTTCATGTGGGTTGATTTTCACAGGTAACCCTTTGACTTCCAGTCAGATCCTTCCTCAATATAAAAGATCAAAAAGTAGGCCACAATATGTGCCTATTAAGTTTGTTATGTTTGATGGTTTTGTCACATCATCGCCATGACACGAAGACCATTATTCAGGACATCCTGGAAGGAGACTGTGGCTGATGTCAACAGAGGAAGGTCTAGGTGATAGACATCAAAGATGGACTTAATGTCAGTATGCCTGAACTGCTTGTTGCTGCACCTCAGTGACAGATGGAGAATCCTGTCTGCTGCTGCCTCCCTTAAATCTCCCAAATGACAATGCTGGTTATGGGATTAGAAAAAATGATATTGTCATGTTCACATAATTCCCATATGTTGACAGCACTTCACCTTGTGTATAATTTGTTTTGATTGCAGGTAGTCCTGGTACGGATGTCAACATGGCGATAAAAATCTCTGCAAAGAAACGTTGACGTTGACAGTGACGACTGTCTGCAGTCGGCTTGTTCTTGGTTTGCCAGGGATAGGAAATGATTGGGTACGGTATGTGAAGATTTTGTTCCAATTTAATGTAAAATTAGGTAGAAGCACTAGACTTTTCCAACATGTAAGGTTTGTCCTGCAGCAAATCATGAAGGAGGGAAAGGGTTACTTTTTGCAGCTGGTGGGTAGGGTGAGGGAGTCAAAGTAGGTAGAGCCTGAAGCCTTAGTGGTGTGCATGTAGAGTTACAGTCTGACTGCATGTGTTCAAACCTGACTGGTTATGTGAGCAGCCTCCAGTCCAACCAGCTTTGAAACCTGTCCACATACAGGGTTAGGGAAGGTAAAGCACCGAGGGAGAGATGGGCATACCCTCATAATGCTGACTTTGATTCAGCTAAGGTCTCAACCACCTCACTCCCTGTGACCTTGGGGTTATGCACAACATTTACCTTTACATTGTAGGTAGAGTTTAGTTCCTAAGCAACTAATTCCAATTGAATTAAATTTAAAAGTATAGATTTTTGTGTTTGGATGACACAGTAACAGTAGAGCTGTCTTCCTGTCTGACTACAGGGGTTCTATAAAGCCTCACATACTTTATCACAGGATTGATAATTGGCAACATATAGTAACTCCATTTTTGGCTGTAAGGAAACATGATGTGCTGAAGCAATTTTAGGTAACATGGAGCAATTTCTGTTTTTTTGTGTCATTAGTTATGTTTCCATTTGTATTCAGGTTTGTTTCTTTAAACCCTAGTGATGAATTGGGTGAAATGATCAATGGCAAGGGCATATTCTTGGATAATGTGTGCAAATCCATTGATATGTGAACTTGATTTTCTTTCCTTTTTTTTTCTTGTGTTTGTATGTTGTGAGATTGTTATAGCCCTGATATGGCTCTGTGTTTAAAATGATACACTGATAGTAATAATGATGGAATGTGTGTGAGTGTGAGCAAGCATGTGTGTGTGTGTGTGTGTGTGTGTGTTGTGTGTGTACAGAACTGTTCACTTTCTACTCTGGGTGTTATAAATTACACCTTTATGGCCTCATCCCACAGTAGTACTTTTTTGCATGAAATTCTGCTGTAGAGATTGCCAAATTTATGCTTTTCAAAGAGCTGTTTCCATGATCTCACTGAATTATCAAGAAGGCAGCTGTCACAGTCAACAAAACGAGTGCCAGCCTTGGCTGAACATGCTCACTACAGCACCGTATTAGAGTAGCTTTAGCGGGCAGTTGTTTTTAAAACATTTTTGAGCAAAGGGAGGTAACCGTTTTGGGCACACCGTTTCAGCATGATTTTTCATTTGTGGGTCCCTTTTCCTTTTTCCTGATAGTTAATTGCTATGTTTTAGTTTGTTTTGCTGTTTTATTTTATTTGAAATCTGTATGAGCGTTACTTTCTGTGTTTTGTGTGAAATGTTCTTTCCACAATTGTATGATTGCCAGGGAGGCAGTGGCAGAGTTATATTGATCTACATTCTTAAAGACTCTGGTTTTGTTCTATCTGAACTGAATGTTTTTAGTCTAATAATTAAAAAAGATAAAAGGATGTGTGTGTGTGTGGGATTTTAAATTCTACTGTGCAAACAGTAAACTATTCCGGCTGTTTCAGAATTTTCCTTGCAGGTGAGAGATATTATTATTGTATTTTGTTTATACAAGACAAATTATCCATAAATTTACAAATACATTTATGTATTCAGTAACGCGTTTCATTTAGAATAATAGTGTATGTTGTGTTGTTGCCTTAATTCATTTTTAACCAAATATTTTACATTCTGTAACCAGTTGAGGATATTGCTGTGGACAACTAAGTTGTGTGTTATATGTTGCATTTCTTTTAAAATGAAATTGTATATTGTGGTTATTGTTCAATCAATTTCAGTTTGTGTGTGTCATCAGCTGAGGTCACCACCTTGAGACAACAAGACTACGATCTGTGCAGGCAATGAAAACCTAGGATGAAGGATTGCTCATTCTCAAAAAGATTGCTACTTCTGCACCTGCCAGCCACATCAGACAAGTCCAGCTCTGCAATGTCTGAAATTTGTACAGGTCTTTTTCCTACAAGGCACCACTAACACCACACAGATACAAGTGGGAGCTGTTTCTCTTGAAGCCGACTCATCAAGGAAATGTCTCCAACTCTACGACCTTGGTGATCTTGACTGCTGCTTTTGCTGCGATGTCTTCTTCGCATCAGCTTCTATGCTTCAAATTTGCATCTCCACCAAAGTGCATCTACCTTATTTTTTATCTTGTTTTTTTTTGTCAAGTTTTATGTGATGTCAATTTCTGAGGTTTTGATTTTATTTTTTAAAAGATTTTTAATCCAGCGACATTTACATTTTTTTTCTTCATTTTCATGGTCAATTTTCATGTAGCAATCATTTGACTTTAGTGATATTTCTATATTTCCAATGGTTTGACTTGTAAGATTTTGAATCCAGTTACATTTTGTCATGTTTGCCTTGTCAATTTTTGTGTGTTCCGATCATGTTTTTTTTTGTTTTTTCGTCTTCTCTCTCCCTTGATGTTCATTGGGATGCTTGTACGTTTGTGTGATTTAACCCTTTAACTCCCGCACCCTACCCATCAATTGCAAAAACTTAACCCTCTGGCTCCTTCACCCTAGTCCAACAGCTTCTGCAGGAATGGTGTAGGTGAGGGAGTCAAAGGGTTAAGTTTTGCTTTGCTGGCATGGTTGACAATGCAGGATGCTGATGGACAGGGTGCAGGAGTCAAAGGTTAATAATGTTGCACAATTTTGGTTAATTGCTTCAGATTGACTGGAAATAAGTTGTCTTTGTGTACATGAGTGAAAATGTCAGCTGTTTGAAAAAAAATCAGGTTCCTCAACCCCAGCCCACCTGTTCTGTCTTGCTTGCCATGAATATTGATCCTGTAGTGTTTTTGACATATTGATCTGTTTGTATTTTTCATTAAGACCCTCTCCCCAGGCCCACTCTAAAATGTCCATGGATATCTGCTTTTTATGTTTTAAGGGTTTTATATGAGCATATTCAAACTTTGAAATGCCAACAGCAAATGTCCAGGAATATAAATTTTGTGCATGCTACACAATCTGATTGACCAGTGCACAGTTGTGTGTAGTGTGTGGGACTGAGGCATGGCCAAGCAGTTCTTGGTTGTTGATAAAAATCTGTAACCGAAAATGTAAGAAAAAAAAAAAATCACTTTAATCCATGAATCAGACAGATGTAAATCACACCAACGGGCCTTTGTCAGGTGTACATAACATAAAACAAAAATCAAGTTTACGACAAAGGAACAGACATCAGAATTAGTTGTAAATGCCATTTTTGAGCTAGTAGACGAAAAACAAAAAAACAAATTTTAATTATCCCACTTCCATTCATTTCTATGCTTAATGGTTTGAGTACCGTTTGAATGTTCTTATGAATCGCTTCATTTCTTTTCTTGTTACAGATTAAAATCTTGCAATTAAGTTGTTTGGGATCAAAATGTCCATGGAATTCTCAGCTAAACACAAACATAAGATATAAATGTATATCATAATGAATTTAAATACATTTTTTTAGCCTTGCTTTGAAAGATCTTTTAAAGTCTAGCATGACATTATCAAGACTACATTCAGGTAAAGAACAAATTCAATATTTATCAACAGCAATATACAACATTCATCAATATTTCTTCTATAAACACTCACCCAATCATTCCTTATCAAGTCCATACCTATCAGAGTACAACAGTCAGTGGAACTTGTAAGGTGTTTGCTTTTTTTTTTTTTTTAAACTTTGGTGATTTTTGTCCCCTAAATCCTAAAAGACACTTGTTCAGTAATAGTAAGCCTTTGTGTTTGTCTCCTAATCTAAAGATGTTATATATAGCTTGGATTTCTGTCCCTAAATCCTAAAAGACACTTGTTCAGTAATAGTAAGCCTTTGGTGATTTTTGTCTCCTAAATCCTACAGCTAAGCACTTGTTCAGTAATAGTAAGCCTTTGGTGATTTTTGTCTCCTGTATCCTGATAGACACTTGTTCAATAATAATAAGCCTATGGCGATATTTTTTGTCTCCTAAATCCTAAAGGCACTCATTCAGTAAACCTTTGTTGATTTTGTTTTCAACAATGCTCTTAAGTTTAAAATATTTTTCTAGTGTGCGTCAACTTTATCCAAATACATTAAGTTGAACAATGCAAGGGAAGTAACTCAAGTGACCACTGTGTATTTCTGAGGCAGGTTTTGGTTTAGGTTAAATGTTTGAATTAAGCGTGAGAACAAGAGATGTGTGTTGTTTTGTGGTAATTCCCCAACAAGATGTCATCACTGCCTGCTGTCTTTAAGAAAATCAAGTCGTACACATAAACCTGATGATGTCTAGAACATAAGTTGACTTTTCTGTTGTCTTACAGTTGCAGATTGTATTGGTCACTCAGAACTGATGCTTTAGCCATGCATGTTAAAACTGGTGAAGTCTGCAAAAGAAACTATTAAGTCTTTTAGTAATGTATGTAGAAATATTTGTGATTTTATATAGCAATGGAAATTTATAACAAATCGTAGTTCCAGCATGTAGGTTTAGATAGTAAGAAACTGTGAAGAGAGCCAGACAGCAGAAGGTCCTCAGAGAGAAACCCCAGTCAGCAAGTGTTTCGCCCTTAACTCCTGACATCTAAGGGGCCAGGCCACATCCAGGTCATGACTCCAGATGCCTCTTGCTGTCACCTTTTTTTTTAATAGAAATTTGTCCTCTGCCTGGAATCGAACCTGCGCATCCTAGGTGGTCAGGTTTTCTCTCTTGTTTTAATTGTCACACCGGGAAGGTTTTTATCTGTATTGTTATGAAATTATTTTTTCATTAACTATTTTATCAAGAAATTTTATATGCTAGTCCTTGTTAAAATTATGAATGGCAAGTTGTATTTTGTCTCTCCGCCCCCCACACATCACCTGAGTGTTGTGTGTCCGCTCCGCGCTGTGCGTGCAGCTATGCGCATTTCTCAGTTTGTTAATTTCAGTTCAACTTTTGAATTACAAATAATGTTAACACTTTTAATCAATTTGCACATTCTCATTGGTCTTTGTATTTCAACAAAATAAAACCTGTCTCTTGACTTTCAAATTATGACGTGTTTACGTTCCAACATGATCCAGTACATCATTGGTTGTATGATGTGACCATTCTGTTTGTGTGTTGATGATTGGTTTGTTGCTGTGATGTGTTGTTGTGTGTGTTGTGTGTGTGTGTGTGTGTGTTGATGGTGCTGTGTGTGTGTTGTGTTGTATTGTGTTTGTTGTTGTGACAGACTTAGATTTTTTTATTTACTTAAAAACATTAATGTCTTTAAAATGCATGTATGCACATTGTTATTACAGTCAATATGTTGCTGCACAGTCTGCATACTCCATCTTCAGTAGACATCCATGCTGTGTATTTTTTGTGTTTCTATAAGCCACCAGGCACTGACATAAATTACAGGATCTTTAACATGCGTATTTAATATTCTGTGCGCATGCAAACACAAAGGGGGCATCGGATTAAGCATTAACAAGTCTACACGTATGTTGAACTGGGAGATGGGAAACATCTCCACCTTTTATCCACCAGGTGGGAGGTATCCTGGCAGGATCAAAACCAGACCTTCCAACTGGAAGTCCAATGTCTTATCCACTTGACTACTGCACCTGTCACACTCACTGTTTTTATTGTCATAAAAACCATCAAAGGAATTATGGACAACAGCCAAAGATAAAGCAAAACAAAGACAGAAAGTAAACCTGACCTGTTTTCTTGCAGACTGGGGATGTAGAAATATATATATAGTTATGAGTCACATCGTTTTGAACATTCATGTATATATCATAGTAGTATCATCATATATATAGTACTATCATAGTAGTATCAGGTAGAAAGAAACTCTAGGAAGAGCTAGACAACAGAAGGTCTTCAGAGAAGTAACCCCCTTTAGACAAGTGTTTCGGCCCTGAATTCCTTACACTCTCGGGGGGCCGGGCCACATCCAGGTCATGACTCCTGGATGCCCTTCTGCTGTTGTCTATTTTTTTTTTTTTTTTTCCCACGCCGGGGATCGAACCTGGGCGATTCTGCGCTTCAGAACTGCGGTACGCGGTTTTACCAATGTGCTAACGGGGCACACATCATCTGTAGGGAATTTAATCCTTATGAAGTTCACTTTTTTGGTTCCTCCTTGCCCAGATCCAGCTTGAGCTCCTTTCTGCTGCCTCTGCCATCGCTTTAAGGGCTCTAGTCCTCTTCTTCCCAGAAATGGCGAGTTGTTTCATGAGATCATAAGCGGAGCTGCCCACAAACCCTCTTGCCCCGACCTCTATGGCGAAGATTTTGACCCGCAGACCTGCTTTCTTCAGGGTGCTGGCAAGACCGGCGTATTTTTCGTATCATATATATAGTACTATCATAGTAGTATCATCATATATATAGTACTATCATAGTAGTATCATCATATATATATAGTACTATCATAGTAGTATCATCATATATATAGTACTATCATAGTAGTATCATCATATATATAGTACTATCATAGTAGTATCATCATATATATAGTACTATCATAGTAGTATCATCATATATAGTACTATCATAGTAGTATCATCATATATATAGTACTATCATAGTAGTATCATCATATATATAGTACTATCATAGTAGTATCATCATATATATAGTATTATCATAGTAGTATCATATATATAGTACTATCATAGTAGTATCATATATATAGTACTATCATAGTAGTATCATATATATAGTACTATCATAGTTGTATCATATATATAGTACTATCATAGTAGTATCATATATATAGTACTATCATAGTAGTATCATCATATATATAGTACTATCATAGTAGTATCATCATATATATAGTACTATCATAGTTGTATCATATATATAGTACTATCATAGTAGTACCATCATATATATAGTACTATCATAGTAGTATCATATATATATATAGTACTATCATAGTTGTATCATATATATAGTACTATCATAGTAGTACCATCATATATATAGTACTATCATAGTAGTATCATATATATAGTACTATCATAGTTGTATCATCATATATATAGTACTATCATAGTAGTATCATCATATATATAGTACTATCATAGTTGTATCATATATATATAGTACTATCATAGTTGTATCATCATATATATAGTACTATCATAGTTGTATCATATATATAGTACTATCATAGTTGTATCATCATATATATAGTACTATCATAGTAGTATCATCATATATATAGTACTATCATAGTTGTATCATATATATAGTACTATCATAGTTGTATCATCATATATATAGTACTATCATAGTTGTATCATATATATAGTACTATCATAGTAGTATCATCATATATATAGTACTATCATAGTTGTATCATATATATAGTACTATCATAGTTGTATCATATATATAGTACTATCATAGTAGTATCATCATATATAGTACTATCATAGTAGTATCATCATATATATAGTACTATCATAGTAGTATCATATATATAGTACTATCATAGTTGTATCATCATATATAGTACTATCATAGTTGTATCATATATATAGTACTATCATAGTAGTATCATATATATAGTACTATCATAGTTGTATCATATATATAGTACTATCATAGTTGTATCATCATATATAGTACTATCATAGTAGTATCATATATATAGTACTATCATAGTAGTATCATATATATAGTACTATCATAGTAGTATCATATATATAGTACTATCATAGTAGTATCATATATATAGTACTATCATAGTTGTATCATATTAGTAAACATAGTTGTATCATAATGTACAATAGTTGTATCATATTATAATAGTACTATCATAGTAGTATCATATATAGTATATCATAGTTATCTTTATTACACTAGTTGTATCATATATATATACTATCATAGTGTATCAATATATAGTACTATCATAGTTGTATCATATATATAGTACTATCATAGTGTATCATATATATAGTACTATCATAGTGTATCATATATATAGTACTATCATAGTAGTATCATCATATTATAGTACTATCATAGTTTATCATCTATATATAAATTATCTTTATAGTACTATCATATAATATAGAATCATAGTGTATCATATATATAGTACTATCATAGTTGTATCATATATATAGTACTATCATAGTTTATCATAATATAGTACTATCATAGTGTATCATATATATAGTACTATCATAGTAGTATCATATATATAAGTACTATCATAGTTGTATCATATATATATATCATAGTTATCATATATATAGTACATCATATTGATATATTATAGTACTATCATAGTTGTATCATATATATAGTACTATCATAGTGTATCATATATATAGTACTATCATAGTTGTATCATATATATAGTACTATCATAGTGTATTCATCTGCTAGTTTTCTAAAGATTATATGTAAACAAATTTCAAGAAAATATATTTATACAACTACACAAAATGACAACAATTCACATAAAATATACTACAAGAGATCACAAAATAAAACAAAAATAGTCACAAAACAAAACACACAATTTATGTACCAAAACCACATAGTCAACAGTCATTTAACACATTTATAACAAAAGTAGAATCAAATAATAGTACTTCAATTTGATCAACACAAGACCATGACTATACAAAAAAGTACTAACATCATCAATATATACATATAAGAGATCATATAAAAGACTTTCAAAGTTATGAACTTTTTTAGTCTTCATGTGTATCATATTAAGTTCTATCTTGTGTCTACTATGACATCAAACTTTTCAATCCTTTTCCTATCTCAAAGATCACATTTTATATCTTTATTCTCTTTTGACTGACATTTGATATTTATTTTCCCATATTTATTCTATTGTCTATCAATAGCCTTTCAATAATTAGTTCTTCATATTTTCTTTTAACTATCTGTACTATATAGTGTATCATAGCTCTAAATAGTCTAATAGTTTTCAATATTAGTATATCATATGTTCTTTATTAAGTACTCAAATATGTATTTCTATATTATATAGTACTATCATAGTGTATCATATATATAGTACTATCATGTAGTATCATATTAAGTACTATCATAGTTGTATCATATATATACATCTGTGTATCAATAATACTTCATGTTAGTATAATTAGACTATCATAGTTGTATCATATATATAGTATCTTCTATTGTATCATATATATAGTACTATCATAGTTGTATCATATATATAGTACTATCATAGTTGTATCATATATATAGTACTATCATAGTGTATCATAATATATAGTACTATCATAGTTGTATCATATATATAGTACTATCATAGTTGTATCATATATATAGTACTATCATAGTGTATCATCATATATATAGTACTATCATAGTTGTATCATCATATATAGTACTATCATAGTTGTATCATATATATAGTACTATCATAGTTGTATCATCATATATAGTACTATCATAGTTGTATCATCATATATATAGTACTATCATAGTGTATCATCATATATATAGTACTATCATAGTGTATCATATATATAGTACTATCATAGTTGTATATCAATAGTCATATAGTTGTCTATATATAGTACTATCATATTCATATATAGTACTATCATAGTAGTATCATCATATATATAGTACTATCATAGTGTATCATATATATAGTACTATCATAGTTGTATCATCATATATAGTACTATCATAGTTGTATCATAATATATAGTACTATCATAGTGTATCATATATATAGTACTATCATAGTGATATAATATATAGTATATCATAGTTGTATCATATATATAGTACTATCATAGTTGTATCATATATATAGTACTATCATAGTTGTATCATATATATAGTACTATCATAGTTTGTCATCATATATATAGTACTATCATAGTTATCATCATATATGTACTATCATAGTGTATCTATATATAGTACTATCATAGTGTTCATATATATAGTACTATCATCAGTGTTTTAGTACATCATATATATCAAGTACAATCATAGTAAAATATTATCATCATATATCATCACATCAAATGTACACATAGTATTACATCAATATATATACTATCATAGTGTATACAATAAATACTATCAATAGTTCATCATATATAGTACTCACATTAATCATCATATATGTACATATCATAGTAGTGATCAATTTAGTACATCATAGAGAATACTAATATAGAACAATCATAGTTCATTTACCATCCATCTTGAGTATCATCAATCACACGCACATGAATATACTACTATCATAGTAGTATCATACATACAATACTAACATATAGTATCATATATAGGATACATATCATAAGTAGTATCATATTTTCAACAGTTTCCACTGGAACAGCTGTTTTTATGTCTCCATGTGCTATCATGGACTGTAAGTTTGCAGTTCTTGTGTCTTGACTGTGCCGCACATCAAACTTTTCTGAATCTCTCCTTTTCCTCACTCTCAAAAGAACTCCACATTTTCTGGATATCTTCTTCATCTCCCTCTGTTTTGCCCAGCTCAGCAACATTTTCGATTTTATTTTCGCCGATATTTTTGCTGGTATGTGGCTCCTTGCACATCCAGCGCCCTTCAGAATCTCAGTTTGTTTCCTTTTTCTTGTGAACCTAAGCTCTGTACTACGCTGTGTAATCACATCAGCCTCTGAAAATCCTGAAGTGTCTTTCCGAATACCGTTTAGCTGATTCATCCTTTTCCTTCTGGTTGAAGTACTGGCAAGAGCTGATGATTTCCTGAATTTGGTGATCTTTTTCAGGATAATTGGCTGACCTCCAGTTTTGCATATGACAGTTTGCTTATCACTTGACTCTGCCATTTGGATACGAACTAAACGAGTTAAGTAAGCTTGTTCCGATTTGGTCAGTGGTGCTTTTAGTTCTTCTAGTGGGCGGACAGTTTTTCTTTTGTCAGTTTGTGATGATCTGTGTCTAACACTTTTTCTTTTGTCAGTTTGTGATGATCTGTGTCTAATTCCTGAGTGAGAAATGAAGCACCGGGATGAGTTTGCCTCGTCATTAACATGACCCTTAACAATATTACGTCCAGGCCCAGAGAGAAATTCTAACAGCCGTCTTTTGACAGTCTCGTGTTGTGGTGTTGAAGTTGCTGGTGGCTGTAACTGTGCATCTGGTTCAGTCAAACTGCTGTTACATACACTCTGGCTGCCTTGATAATCAGAATGTTCATCAGTGACAAGGCTGCCACAAGCACTCTTACCTGTATCAGTCATACTGCTCTTATCTGCATAATCGCTTGTTTCAGCAGCTGTTGTGTCATGATGATCACCTGAACTGCTAGAGCTGTTTTCACAAAGCCTATTGCCATCAGATGTTTCACCAGAACTGGTATTGTGAATTGCAGAGATGTTCAAACGTTTGCCTTTCTTTGCAGGCCTGCCGGGTTTGTACCGTCTCAGAAAAGCCTGACATACAGTGCAGTTATCTGTTGTGGTATTGGGGTCAAACAGGGTCCACATGCCTTTATTACTTTCAATCAGCCCTGTGACTACTTGAAGACTAGATTCCTTTTGTAGTGATACAGTTGAATTCTTTGTTTTTATCAGACGACAATAGCAAGTTCCACAAAATGTGTTTGAGTACAAAATGCCATCAGTATCCTCAGAAATGACAACTCTATACAAATGTTCAAGGTCTACTGCATACCGTCTACAAAGCCTAGGTCTCTTATTACTGGCTGTCGTTAACGATCTGCCACCACATATTCTGCACAATGAGTTCAGTCTCTCTGCGTGGACCCTTTCTGTGTGTTCAGACATCATTATTTAGTCAGTGACACACGTGTACTGTAATCCCACATATAATAGTACCGCAATTCACACGAGTATACTAATGCAAAAATGGATAAACACAATTCTCTCTCTCTCTTCAGTCTCTGTCTCTCTTTCTCTGTCAACTTCGTTTCTTTGCAGAGATTTTTATCCCCATGTTGACATCCGTACCAGGACTACCTGCAATCAAATTATACACAAGGTGATCTGCTGTCAACATTCAGGAATTACGTGAATATGACAATTTCTTTTTCTCTAATCCCATAACCAGCACTGTCGTTTGGGAGATTTAAGGAGGCAGCAGCAGATAGGATTCTCCATCTGTCACTGAGGTGCAGCAACAAGCAGTTCAGGCATATTGACATTAAGTCCAGTCTTTGATGTCTGCCACCTAGTTCTTCCTCTGTTGACATCAGCCACAGTCTCCTTCCAGGATGTCTTGAATAATGGTCTTCATGTCATGGTGATGATGTCTCAAAACCATCAAACATAACAAAATTAATATGCGCATATTGTGGCCTACTTTTTGATCTTTCACACTGAGTCAGGATCTAACTGGAAGTCAAAAGGCCACCTGTGAAAATCAACCCACATGAAGTAAACATAAATCATTTATTTATTCAACCTTTTCAAGTAACATAAATCATTTATTTACTCAGCCTTTTCAAACAGTCAAGCTGGAATGAAACAGAAAAGCATCATCTACAATGCAGACTTTCACTTTTCTCAAGGCCAACATTATGAGGCTGATGCCCATCTCCTCTCAGTCACTGCTTTACCTTCCTCAATTTTCAAAACAGCAGGTACCCAATGACAGGTGGGTAGACTGGAGGATGCATGCACATAACTTCCCTATGTGTGATTCACATCTGTGCAAACTCATGCAGGAAGATTATCAGGGTGGGGAACACTTGGCAAGAGTTTCCTCTGAAAATGGTGTGGGGTCCAGGGGCCGCCAGGCCCCTGGTGGGGTGCAGGGGCAACGCCCTGCTGGGGGGTCATGGGGGCGAAGCCCCCTGAAGCTGAAGCATTTTTACAATTTTCAGATGTTTTCAAGGCCTCTCCTTGAAGTTAAATGTTGAAAGCGACATGTTGTCCAACGCACAAGATGGCGACTCTGACCGGAAGTCAACACTACCGGTACATATCAACCCGGAAGTTGACCGAAACTAACCTAAAATGCGCAAAACTCGTCGAGGTTTTTTTTTTTTTTTTTCGTTGCCGATTTTTTTTCACCGCTGAATTTTTTTTTTTCTGCCGCGGAAAT
>JAPXFY010000240.1:0-52500 GCA_030674185.1 Monoplex corrugatus
AAGAAAACTGAAGTCATGGTAATCAGTTAAAAAAAAAAAAAAGCAAGAAATATTCCCATGCAAAATAACAACAAATGGCACAACCATGAGACATATATGTGAGAACGGTCATCTCACAAGACGGCAGATGCACATCAAAAATAGTAAGCAGAATCAGACAACCCAAAACAGCATTCAGGAAGATGAAAAGCGTTCTTAACAACAAAGGCCTATCAATTAACACCAGGAAGAGAGTTCTTGAGTGTTGTATAGAACCGATGCTGTTATACGGTTGTGAGGCGTGGACAGTCAACACCCAAAGTCAGAACAAAATTGCAGCAACTGAAATGTGGTTTTAAAGAAGAATGTTGAGAGTTCCATGGACAGCACAAAAACAAATGAGACAGTCTTGAAGGAGGCAGACACAAGAAGACCAGTAATAACGAAGATTAGGAAAAGACAATCAACATTTGGAGGACATTTCACACAATGTGATACATCACCATATTAGTATTTTGCAGGAAAGGGGAATTAGAGCACCTGGTGGAAAAGAGAACACCAGGTAGACCCAGGGAGAAAATATTGGACAGGATTTGCAAGATGGCCGGTGAAAGAGAGAGTGGGAGATGTACTTGCAGCGACAAGGATAGATTCGTACGGAGGGCCATGATGATGATGATGATGATGATGATGATGTCACATTCATATTCACAGTATCTTTTTTATTTATCTTTTTTCAACCAAGACTTAAGAAAGGCAAGAAGTCTAATTCGTTTGTAAGGGGTGGGACCTGTGAAATCAACCTATCTCTCTAATGTTTTATACCAAGGCAGCCGGGCAATGCCATGCTCTTCACGATTTTCAACTGTCGTGGGATCTTTAGCGTGCACAGCCAAAAGACACACGGGTCTGACTCGTTTATCGTCCCTTTCTGAAGGACTAGACGTTCAGTTCGATTTTCCAGTCAAGCTGAGGAACCTCGAGTTTAGTTACTGGCAGGTGAACGTCTGAACCATTGTGCCACTCTTCTCCTCTCATTTCAGCAGACAAGTTGGTACCTAGATAAACAATTTTAAACATCTGATGGAGGGCTAGGTGTGGGGGAGGGGGAGGAGGTATCTGTCCAATGCGAGAATGGACCCCCTATTTTTTGCGTCCTATGAAGGTGTTTTTGACCACTGAGCCACAGGGTTCACTATTATCAAACAGCAAAGGACAGATTTAACCCTTTGCCTCCTGTACCCTACCCACCAACTGGAAAGACAACTCTTTGAATCCCTTACCCTATCCACCAGCATTCTGAAGCTGGTGGATTGGATGAATGAGTCAGAGGGTTAAGTTTTTGCTTTGCTAGCATGGTTGACAATGCAGGACGCTGGTGGACAGATTGTGGGAATCAAAGGGTTAATTCAAAGCGATGGGAAGACGCAAAGATATAGCATTTTTTTCACGGTTTGTGCGTGCAAAGATATAGCATTTTTTTCACGGTTTGTGCGTACACTTGAAACCTGTGTTTTTACAACTGAACAACACCTCCTGCAGACGACGAATGTCATTGGATGCACCACAAAAACTGTTCACCTCGTTGGCCAATAGAAACGTCGGTTACACGTGATCTACATTTTTCGGTAAAATTGTTAAGTGAGATACTGTCAAATTGCATTTTTCGTTTGGAGAGGACAGGCGAGGTGGACTGGCTGCGAATCTTACACCGACACCTGGTTCTTTGCAGATGATAAAACGGTTTCACTCGTTACTTAGGCTAGTTGTGTTCTGAAGAAAAGAATGAATGATAACGTTTATTTAGTAGACAAGACAGCCTACGATTTAAATGTCACTCGTTCTGTCTGCTAGTATGATGAAAACGGGTAAAAATTTGGCATATAGAAACTTAACCACCCCATTTTTCTGCACATCGGAAATCGGGCTGTTATTGCTACCTTCTTCAAAGACTACGCACAATCATTGTAACGATGCCTCTCATCCTTATCCTGGCTTTTTGTTAACCAAACTTACCGGTCAATTCTTGAGATGGGAGTTAACAATGGAACGACCATATGAGAAAGATACTTAAGGTAGGTATGTGACAAAATTTTTCATTTTTTAAAAATAATTATATAATTGGTACCACTGAAAAGACAAGAAAAAGTAGCTTTACAACGGTAATAAACAGCTTTTCATTTGGTCGACTGTAACGAAAGTTACGAATTTTTGAAATAAAAATTTCGGCCATTTTTTACATGGCTCACATAGCAGATACTGAGACCAGTTTTCTTGATTTTGTGAATATAAAGTTACATAACTTTGGAAAGACTGAACCAAGAACCAAAAACTGAGTATCACCAGAAAGGTCTTTACAAGCACAAGACAACTAAAGTATTGGCAAGTTGATGAAACTGTGCACTAATTGCTGATAATTTAATTAACTAAATGAGCTTTTAAGAAAATACATGTGAAGGTACTAAAATCATTACAACTTCCATAATAGCTGAAATTCTGGCTTCTAACTTACCACATACAGACTCCAGGTATTGCTCATCATGAAAAACTAAGATTAATCATAATGGTTTAGGTAATTAGACCAGTAATTAATACTTAATCACTTTAACAAGCTTTAAAAAAGTGTATGAGAGTCCAAAAAACACAGTAACTTCTACAATAGCTGTAATTGTGGCATGTAATTTGCTACAGACTCTAGGTATCATTCATCATGGAAAATATGGTCATAATAGCTGTGGTAATTAATCCAGTAATTAATCAACTTAAAAGCATAAAAAAGTATATAACAGTCCTGTTACCTTTTTAACTTCCATCATAGAAATTCTGGCTTATAATTTGCCACTTGCAGACTCCAAGTAGGCTACTACTACTCATGAAAAACTATGATTAGCCATGTAGCTTTGGTAATTAGTCCAGTAATTAGCCCAGTACTTAACTACCTAATTTAATGAGCTAAAGAAAAACCTTTGTTAGAATTTTAAAACCTAAGTTGCATAATAGCTGGAATTCTGGCTTATATTAGTTATAATGTGCTACACACACACTTGGTATTATCACAAAAAATATGATCAATGATAATAGTTGTAATATTTAAACTAATAATTAAATGATTTAACGATCTTTAAAAAAACATAACAGCCATAAAACCATTTTAACTTCTATCATTATAGTTGGAATTCTGGTTTGTAATTTGCCACAGACTGCAAGTATTATCATGAAAAAATATGAATGGTTGTAATACCCACTGTGACTAATCCAGTAATTAATCAATCATCTTGAAAATCTTTAAACATATCTGCCTGAGACTTCCAAAACAACTTCACTTTCCCAATTGTTGAATTCTTGTCTTGATTTTACCACACTCACTCCAGATCATACTCGTGCAAATGATGATGAATCATAGTAGCTGTGTTAATTTACACAGTAAATCCTGACAAACGGTATGAGTGCTGGTCTTTTGGATGAAAAACCGAGTCCCTCATACTTCAGAACACCTTATTACCCGAGTCTTAGCATACATTCAGTTAAAGTAAAGAATCCATGGCAACAAAGATGTCCATAGCAAAATTCCATGGAAAATCCAGTCTAAACAAAATGACACACTTGATAGAAAAAAGGCTTAGCTGCACTATGCCAATGCAATTTTTTTACGTGACGCATAGTACCACTTCTAGAGGCATCACTATATCACTCATACAAATCAAAATGCACACGTTAATCAGCACACACTGCGAGGACTCACACACACAAAAAACAATCATATTCTTTCTTTAAGTTTTTTCTTTTTGTTTTTTTTTTCCCATTACTTAAAAGAAAATAAACAAGCAAACATAAAATATATCATCATTACAAGTACACAAAACGTGCAAACATAAAATATAACACTATTATTATCTGCAAGCCCAGTAAAGCACTGTCATGTCATGGATACAGTGTTATGTTACTTGTATTGTGAAAATAAATGTATTTTGTGCATCATGGAATAGTAATAGGATTAACAAGAGGAAAAACAAAAAGTCTGAACCATGCTCAGGTCACTTGCACTCTTGTTACAGGGCATCAGTCCAAAATCAGCTGATCAAGATGAATAGCTGCAAAAAGAAAAAAAGGGCATGACTAACTCATTTCAGATTTTTATAGATCTGTAGGAACACACACATGCACAAACACATATACGCACAGTGAAATGTGCACACAGAGAGAGAGAGAAATGAGGCAGGCTCATTTAGCATGCTTAGGCCTAATGCATTAAATAGTAGTGCCCCATTATCATAATCGTTACCATTACTTGTGCCTTTAAAAAAAATCCCAAACCAACTATTCAAACAAACGTGATATAATGCATTAGGAGGACTGAACATGTGAAGAAAAGTTGAATAAACTAAAACTTAATAAACCTAAAAAAAAATTGTTTAAAAGCCTACATAAATAGGCTTAAATGTTTTTCTTTTACTGTTTGAATCAAGTGTTGAATTAAAGAAAAAACAACAAATGGCCCATTAAGTTTTCATTTTGTATATAGTTACTTGAAAAATCTCAAAAGTAACAATGAAGTAACAATGTCATACAAAGCAGATAAATTATTTCAGTAGGGCTAAGCAATGAATCCATGCAAATAGATCTATCTAGATCTATTTTGATGAGTCGTCATGATCATATGATATGGTCAGACTGGTTGTGCCAAGCTACTAGGACCTATATTTTCATACAAAAAATTAATATAACAACCAGACTAATGATTTCAATAAACAATCCATGCAACTACACTTAGATCTGATGCTGATAAGGTGGTCTGACTGGGCGTGCCCAGCTTCTGCCAACTGATGTTCTGATAAGTCTTCCTTGCAGATTACACACCACACACACACACACACACCACACACACACACACACACACACACACACACACACACACACAGAGGCATTTTCACAACGAAATCTATCATTGATAACATCAGTGCGTTTTACGTCATCACCCAAAACATTGCCATCTCAATACAAACAATGCTATCAGCAGTATGTAGATCTAGGCGGCATGACGCGCACCATCGCCTCGGTACACCATACACTTTGCGGGACAGGACTAACTATGAGATGGTGCCCTGATCTGTTTTAAATTTGGCATGTCAACAGAAAAGGGATTTGTCTACAGACATCCGAAATTTTACGGCAGTCGGTCACTTACCTTCTGAGCTTGCAGCGGTTACAACCAAGTGGTCAGCCAAATGTCCGTCTGCTCTCGCGTGACAGTACGAAATGAGAGAATCACAATCGGAGGCTACAGTTCCACCTATGTTTAGCGTCCTGACACGTATTGTTTCGATTAATGACCGTAGATAATGACCAGTCACGGGTCCGATACGTGGACACCCCTCCGTCAAAGCGCCGGAACGCGTCCCGTTTTTTTAGCGAACGCTCGCGGCTGCACGGAGCCCGGTTTTCACACATACCTATCCATTGTGCCCCGAAGTTCCTCTTAAAAAGAGGGGTTGATTGTTGTAGCCCTTACATAGAATTTCACAATCGGCAAGGCTTTAAACTACAAGAATAAGCACACGTCTTCACACACATACCTACTCGCATACAATGATACACGCACAGTTCTCTACTCCGATTGTCTCCCTACTCTCCTCCCATTCATCACTGACATCATCAACACTTCTTTTCAAACTGGAACTGTCCCAGATTCTTTCAAGTCTGCTATTGTTCACCCTCTCCTCAAGAAACACAATTTAGACCCAAATGAACTGAAAAATTACAGGCCTATCTCTAATCTCTCTTTCTTGTCAAAACTCCTTGAAAAAGTCGTCCTCAACCAGCTGAACTCTCACCTGTCTGCCAACAATCTCCTCAATCCTTTCCAGTCAGCCTACCGCCAGTGCCATAGCACTGAAACTGCCCTACTACACATTCTCAACAATCTCCTCCTTGCAACTGATACTGGCAAAGTCTCTCTCCTCACACTCCTTGATCTGTCTGCAGCTTTCGATACCATTGACCATGGTATTCTCCTTTCTAGACTTCATCATACTTTTGGCATCTCTGACATTGCTCTCTCCTTTTTCACTTCGTATTTATCAAACAGAAAACAAACGTTTCTCATCAATGGCACTTACTCTCAACCTGCATACCTGACCTGTGGTGTTCCACAAGGATCTGTCCTTGGCCCTGTTCTTTTCACTCTTTATACCTCCCCCCTGTCCACCATCATCAACTCCCACTCTATAAAACACCACTTCTATGCTGATGACACCCAACTTCAAGATAGTGACTCACCTGATAATATACAGCGCCTGTTGACTCGCACCACTGAGTGTTACTCGGACATTAAGAACTGGATGACACACAATAGACTTCAGCTTAATGACGACAAGACAGAAGCTATCCTCATTGGCACCCGTCAGAAACTTTCCCAGCTGCCTCCTCTTTCTCTCCCATTATGTAACACATCAGTCCCAATTTCTGATTCAGCTAAAAACCTTGGTGTCTGCATTGACTCTACCCTGTCCATGAACAACTTTGTTTCTCAAACTGCCAGATCTTGCTACTATCATCTCCATCGTATAAGCCTGATCAGGAAGTATCTCTCTGTCGAAACAACTGCAAAACTCGTTCTCTCCTTCATAATGTCTCGCATTGACTATTGCAATTCACTCCTGTCTGGTCTTCCTGCCTCCACCATTCACATCCTACAGCGCATTCAAAACAATGCTGTACGCCTTGTACTCAAAAAGAAAAAAGCTGACCACATATCTCCTCTCCTGGCACAACTTCACTGGCTCCCTGTATCAAAGCGCATACAGTACAAACTAGACACCATGTGCTACAAAAGCCTCAATAACGCAGCCCCCGATTACCTGTCAAGCCTACTTGAGATCTATCTTCCCTCACGTACCCTCCGCTCTGCCTCCGATCCTCTGACTTTTCGCTTTCCACGCACTAAGCTCAATACCTATGGTCAACGAGCCTTCTCTGTTTCTGGTCCACTCTCCTGGAACAAACTTCCTCTCTCAGTCCGTCAGCAACCTACTTTTGCCTCCTTCAAGTCCGCTCTCAAAACTCACCTTTTCTGCTCTGCATAAAATCCTAACCTCACTCAACACCCCTCTGCAGCCTGTCTCCGCTCGGAGGGGAATCACTTTGTTTTAATATATAATTGTATATGATGTGCTCTCTGTGGTTTTCCATTGGTTTTATTCTTGCTTTTATTGCTTTTATTCTTTTCTCCCCATTTGTGGCCATGCGTGTGTGTGTGTGTGTGTGTGTGTGTGTGTGTGTTTTGTGTGTGTGTGTGTGTGTGTGTGTGTGTGTGTGTGTGTGTGTGTGTGTGTGTGTGTGCGTGCGTGCGTGTGTGCGTGTGTGTCTTTTCGGCGCTTGGATTTGATTTTGTCGAGATTTGCGCTATATAAATATTGTAATTATTATGTATGCATGTGCGTACGTATGTATGTATGTATGTATACGCTTAGATTTATGTATGTATGCATGTATACGCTCAGCTTAGATTTATGTATGTAAGTATGTAAGCATGTATGTATGCATGTATACGCTCATATGTATGTAGGTATGTATACATGTATACGCTCAGCGCTTAGATTTGATTTTGTCAAGATTTTGCGCTATATAAATAAAATATATTATTATTATTATTATTATAGACGTAACTGCGAGACGTTTTTTTTTTTTTTTGGGGGGGGGGGGGGGGTTATTGCTAGGATTAAGACTGGAAGCAATTATGTCATGTATATCCGCAAAATTCCCGATAACTGAACTGTACCTTTGCCGAAATTACTAATCTTTAAGTAAAACTGCTCAATTTGTCCCACTTTTCGAGGTCGTTGGAGTAGAGATAGTAGTCTAGTACAGTAGTAGAGACCTTGCTATTATCAGGTCATTTTTTTCAGACGGATCGTAACTATCACCCTGGCGATCAGGCACCCGTTATTTTTGTTTAAAGCCCAGCCGACTGCGTAGTCATATCAGGGCTATCACTTTTTCAAAACAACGCATGATATTCAACAGGAAAAAGAATTAACACGTATTAATGCATTCGCGCACATAATCTAAGATGCCCCTGAGGTTGTCCAGTCTGTCCAATCTATCGCACAGGGGATTTAAAAAAACATACTTGAATACAAATTTAAAGATAACTAAGGACACTAAAACGTATATAAGAATGGGCCTTAATTACCTAAAATTGCTTCCGCATATCCTTTTCCTAAAGCCCAAAATGCACACTTGATACGTGTACCCAATTATCGATCTTAAAAATACGTCTTTATCGAACGTAACACAGGTGAATGGACCAACAAGGCAGAAAATAAGACAAAGCAAAGGAGAAAGAAACGACATTAAAGAGGAAATGTGTAGCACAGAATGACCAGAATGTGGGGATACTATATATACTGAAAGCGCCGCTGGCATCCCCACATGGGTAGGTACCCGTTTATAACTGGTTAGACTGGTGGTTTGTTAAGCTGTAATAACCAGGTGAGCTACACAATCGCAGGATTTAAGAGTGCACGGTTTAAGTGATGACACGCTGATAAAGCCATTTATGATTTTTTTTATATTGTAATCTTGTTCGTTGAAATGCGTGACAGTGTCTTTTCGATTGACTATTTCATTTTTTCTGGTCGAGCATGATTACACTTCGAATAATCTCTCAGTACATGTTTTCAGAAACGGCCTTTGATATTTCAGTTGGATGAGCATTGAATTTAGAAAGGTCTTTGCTACTAAACATTTTGCTTTTTCCCCCGCACGAGGTATCGAAACTTTTGACTTTCGCATGAGAACTTTCCAACAATTGGGCGGGGCTTATTGTGCGCCAAACCGTTCCTCTGTGGAAATGCTGAAAAAGCGGCATGACAATGGTTAAAGAGGGAGGGGGAGAAAAATACCGCGGAAACGGAGAAAAACCGGACGTGGTTCAAAATCCAACAAATTTATGATCAAACTTTGAACAACATGATGTATTTATTGAAGAGATTTCCATAAAGACCAAGCGCCTTGATCAACTCGTAACACTGGCTTAGTTTCAAAAGAATGTTCACCTAAAATCCATGCTTTCTCTCTGCTGTAGGCCTACATTTCTTTTTCATACAAACAACACTGCGTTCAGAATTCCGTAGACAGTGCTTGCTTTGTTCTGGTGCCATGTTTTAAATAAAAACTGACACGCTAATTTGGTGTCTATAGTAGTATAGACAGTTCCTCTTTCTAAGCACTTGTATTTCGCTTTATAAAATTCTATTTTCATTTCGTGTGTGGAATAACAACCCAAACGCTTGAAACGGTTGCGGATACGAACCATGAGGTGCGCTACGTGAAGACTGGCCTTACTAAGTTACTGCCCATTTTAACAATGTTCTGATGTCAGTGTAAGATCGATAAGATCCTCATTCCCCCCACTTCCCTGGAATGGTTATTCCTGTCAAACATATCACCCGGTATGGGTGCTGACGTAAACGGAATCAAATCGATCAGTATTAAAGATTAAGTGTTCTTACCATTTCGAGTCATGCCCTTTTAAAATGTAGTTATTAAAATCTCTCTCCCCCCCCCCCCCCCCCCCTCTGTGATGTGGAAAGGGTAGTGGACGTCTTAAGAAAATTAAGGTGGAGATTAATAGAAACCCAGCAATGGCATGTTTGGGTCACCCGTACATGGGTCTCTATAACGTGTAGGGTGATAGTGCAATGCAGAAGTACTTTATTTTAATGACATGGCAGATGAAGAAATGCATTTCACAACAATGCAAATTGTTTCAGTGACTGATATAAAGAAAACAGAGCGCCAAGACCTCTCCAGGGTTTGTGTGCAGGTATACGGCTTACGTCATTCTGGATTTCACCAGTCACGTGACATCTGCAGTATCAGCGTAGATGGAATTTATTTTAAGTGCTTTGACGCCATCTTGAGAAGCGAATTATTTTCTTCCTGCCGTGGGGATGCCGGGGGCTCTTTCAGTATAGTATCCCCACCTTCTGTGCTAGAAAATTCCTCTTCTTTGCTTTGTCATTTCTATCATTTTTATGCCTTAATGGTCCATTCACCTGTGTGTAAGTCTAGCATACTTTTTCTTAGAATTGATTATTGGGTACATGTATTAACTATTAAGTGCATTTTTGGCTCTAGGGAGGTGATATGCGAAAGTGATTTTAGGTAATTTATGCCTGTTTTTATGGTCATGTATGCTTATATTTGTGGTCAGGTGTATTTTTTAAATCTCCCCTGTGCGATAAATTGCCAGGGGCATGTTCTTGGATTATGTGCGCAAATGCATTGTGTGTACTTTTCGTTTTTCCCGTCGCCGTTTTGTATGTTTTGAAGCGGTTAAATACACCTGATATGGCTCTCCGCAGTCGGCTGAGCTTTTGAACAACAATAATTTTTATGAAAATATATGCATTGTCCAGAGCAGGTTAAACATCCAAATTCTTTTTCCAGCCAAGAAATAAAACGTGAAGATGACCACTCAAAGAAATGAAAGCAGCACGAAGACAATGAAGGTTCCAAAGTCGGGTTCAGGTCCTATTTTCAGAATCCGCAGTTTCCAGGACGACGTCTGCTGGCATCACGTGCCAGTCCGGCTTCTACAGAAGGGTACCACTAGAGCTGTGGTCACATTCAGTGGAGGTAAGTTTTGTATTGCTGCTATATCTGTCATGCTATGTTCTTCGACTTTTCTCTTCAGTTTGACTGGAAAATCAAACTTCTGGTTGCGCATGCTGAAGGTCCCACGACAGTTGAAAATCATGAAGAGCAGGGCATTGCCCGGCTGCCTTGGTATAAAACATTGGAGAGAGGTTGATTTCCCAGGTCCCACCCCTTGAAGACCAGTTAGCCTTCTTGCCTTGCTGCAGTCTTGGTAAATGTACCGTTATTGTCTGTCTCCACTCTTGTGTTCCCTCCCTCCACCTTTCCCACCCTCTTTATGGCTATGCATGCGTATGTATTTGTGTATGCATGGAGGTAATGTATAGTACGCCAAATGTAAAGAATGGGGTTTATAAGGATTAATCAATTTCAATTTAGACTTGCAAGGTGAGCATGGTTTTTGACTTATCTTTTGACGGGGGTGGTTGTTGACGTATTGTTCGCCCTGATATGGTTCTCGTAGTCGGCTGGGCTGTAAGCAATATGAACTGAACTTCCCTCCGCCCTCTCTCACGCTCTTTCTGGCTACATATATATGCATATGTATGTATGTACTTGTGTATGCACGGAGAGTAAATGTGTAGTATGCCATATGTAAATAACAGGGTTTTTAAGGATTAATCGCACTCGGACAATTCCATAGGTGATCTACCCATATCGGCCAGATAAATATCCGGCAGACGTCTTAATCTTGTGCAAAAGTTTATGCGTAGGCAGGGTTTGAAATGGAAATGGGCGAGGGGAAGTTTGGACGTCGCCGGAATTCGGTTAAGTTCATATTGCATGTAGCTCGGCCGATCACTAGAACCATATCGGTCCAGTACAGAGATCAGTATACACACACCTCAAAAATTAACACCGCGTTGAAAAGTCCATGTTTAATTAGGCTACTGTAGAACCACCCAGCTGTAAATGGGAAATCGTTCCCTCTGGGGTCAGGGAAGGTAACGCTGAGAGATTGGTACCACTGTCACTATGCTGTCTCATCTCCGACATTTGAATTTTAAACAAATTTTGGTTTCCAGGACTAATACTTGCAAAAGATATTTAAACGACCTTTTGTACAGAATCACAAAGCATTCCAGTAAAAGTGAGATTTAATTTGATCATTATCATTGCAAAGTGATTCTTACATGTTGACCGATTTGTACACTTTTGTCCATTGATTCCTAGAAATTTGTATGTGTTCATAATGGAATGCATGCTTGGTGTATATGCATGTCTGTATGCATGCGTGTGCGTGCCTGCAGTGTGGTTTTGTTCAATAACTGACTTTATTTTTGCAGGTGAAATCGCCAGTAGCCCGGTATTTTAAACTTACCTCCCTTTTCTTTTTCCCCTCCATCTCACTCCTCCTTACCCGACGTCGCACTTCTATGTCCCTCCTTTTCTCTGTCCCCTCCCCTCCCTTTACCCCCTCCCTCTCCTTGCATCTCCCATTATTCTCAGTCCTGCCAGTCGCTATTTTACTATGTTACTCATCAGATCACTGTCCTAAGTTCAAAACGAAGGATGGCGTCTGAGGAACCTGGCCTGCAGGCACCCTCTACCAACTGTGGTTACAAACGCTTTGGTTTTGCTTCTTTTGATCTTCTGTTGGATAGCAGCTGTTGTATGTTGAAATGTTCTCTACGTGCACGGTCACCAGTTTACGTCGTTGTGGGCAGTATTTTTTCCATTTGGTGTTGCCTCATCTGAGGTCGCCCCTCCCCCTCCACCCCACCCCTGTAGGGATGCCGGGGACTCTATCAGTATATAAAGTATCCCCAACTTCTGGAAATTCTGTGCTGGAAATGTCCTTTTCTGTCACTTTTTTCTGCCTTGTTTCTTTGCTTTGTCATTTCTACCTATCATTTTTTGCCTTAATGGTCCATTCACCTGTGCGTATTTGATAAAATATTGGGTACTTTTTCTTAGGATTGATAATTGGGTACATGTATTACGTGCATTTTCCCCCGTTGGGTTGCCAGGGCCTCAGTATAAATAGTATCCCCACCTTCTGGAAATTCTGTGCTAGAAATTTCCTCTTTTCTGTCACTCTGTTTCTGCCTTGTTGCTTTGCTTTGTCATTTCTACTTGTCATTTTCTGCCTTAATGGTCCATTCACCTGTATTTGTTCGATAAAGTCTTGCTTTTTCTTCGGATTGATAATTGGGTACATGTTTTAGTGAATTTTTGGCTCTAAGGTGAGATATGCGGAAGCAATTTTAGGTAATTTATGGCCTGTTTTTATGTTTTGGTGTACTTATGTATGCTTATATTTGTATTCAGGTGTGTTTTATAAATTTCCCCTGTGCGATAAATTGGAAAAACATCAGAAATGGCCAGCAGAATCGGCCAAGGCAAAACAAGAAGATGAAAAGCATTCTTACCAACAAATGCCTATCAGTTAACATCAGGAAGAGTTCTTGAATGTTAAATAGAACCAATGTTGTACAGTTGCGAGGCGTGGACAGTCAGCAAGCAAAGCCAGAACAAGACTGAGGTAGCCTAGATGTGGTTTCTGAGGAGGATGTTGAGTTTCGTGGACAGCAAAGAAAACCGAGACAGTCTTGATGGAGGCAGACACAAGTAGATCCTTCATAAGGAACATTAGGAAAAGGCAGGCAACATTTATAGGCCATTTTATGAGGAAAGGGGAATTGGAACACCTGGTCACAACGGGAAAGCTGGAGGGAAGGAAAGCACTGGGTAGACCAAGGGAGAAGATACTAGACGGACTTGCAGAGTGGCTGGGGACAAGGAGGGTGGAAGAGATGCTTGAGGCAACAAGAGACAGATGGAAGTCCATAATCGCCGACGCCATGCGGCAAGGCACATGATGATGATGATAAATTGGATGGAATGGTCCAACGCCGGGGGCATGTCCTTAGATTATGTACGCGAATACATTATGTGTACTTAATTTTCTTTTTTTTTTCCCGTTTGTGTTTTGATGTGGTATAGCCCTGATATGGCTCTGCGCAGTCGGCTTGGCTTTAAACAATAAAAGGTGTATTTTTGGCTCTAGGGAGGTGAGATATGCGGAATCAATTTTAGGTATATAGGTCCGTTTTTGTTTTGGTGTCTATAGGTATGCTTACGATGGTACTTTCCAGTAGAATGAGACCACGCCTGTATAGTTTGAAAACGCATTTACAGAAAATGGAAAATTATGTCAGAAAACGTCAGTCTATGATGTAATTCTGTGCCAAATTTCGTTATTCATCTTTGATCTGTCTTACGGTTTTGACAGTGTATGTCAAGGCCCTGTCAGACACTGATTTGAAAAATGGCAAAGAAAATGGCGTTTTCGACAGCGGATTATCGCAGCTACATCAAGGTACGTGTCTCCCTCGGAAAGAATGCATCCGAAATACTTGCGGACATGAGAACTGTGGGACAACCTTCTGTTCCTTCGAAAGCAAATGTGTTCAGATGGGTAAAACATTTTGCAAGTGGCCAGGTCAGCACTGAAGACAACAGGGAGGAAATGCGAAAAAGCAAAAAGTGCAAGTAATGAAAAGTTAGTGGCTAGTGTGAAGGCAATGGTTGATGCTGATTAAAGAGTCAGCCTTGAAGAGATCGCTGATTGCCTCGACATTCCTTCGTCGACTGCATCGAGGATCCTAAGAAATCAGCTTGGCTACAGGACGGTGTCATCAAGATGGATCCCTATTATTTTGACGCCAGAAAATAAGGGGGTAGGTTACGTTTCTGTCAAGATATGATGAAAACTTACAAGAACAGCGACCCTAAGCGGCTGGATGAAATTGTGACAGGTGACGAAACCTGGGTGTACATGTATGAACCTCGGAGAAAGTCACAGAACAAGGCCTGGATTACTGAAGGTGGGATTCCTCAAATCGCTCGTCAACGTTCGCAAAAGAAAGTGTTATACACCATGCTTTTCAACACAAAGGGGATCGTGCTACAGAAACCATGCAAACAAGGAGAGACCATCACTGGAAAGTTCTACGGAGACTCAGTACTGTCTGACATCAAGAAGTTTTGTACAACTTCCCAACCAACCGCAGGCATGAGAGGAATCGAGATTCTTCATGATAACGCACCTGCTCACAAGTCAAGGCTCGTACGAGAATACCTTGCAATCGAGAACATCCATACTTTGCCACACCCTGCTTACTCCCCAGACCTTGCACCTTGTGACTTTTACCTGTTTCCAAATCTGAAAAAATCACTGGCAGGAAGAAGTTTCAAGAGCCAAACAGCCTTGGGAACGGCGGTTTTCCAGTGTCTGTCACATATACCCAAAGAAGCCTACAGAGCAGCATTTCTACAGTGGATCGAGCGAATGCAGAAGTGTGTGGCAGCAGGAGGTGAATACTTCGAACAGATGAAATAAATCACTTTTTTTGCCGGTGAGTGTTTGACGTATAAGTTCGTTGGTCTCATTCTACTGGAAAGTACCCTGGTAAATTTATATTCAGGCGTTTTTTAAAATCCCCTGAGCGATGAACTGGACGGAGTGGTCGACGCCGGGATCGTGTCTTTAGCTTATGTGCACGAATGCATTGTGTACTTTTTTCCTGTTAAAGTTTTGTATGTTTTAAAGCGGTTATAACCCTGATATGGCTCTACGCAGTCGGCTGGGCTTTAAACAATAAACAGAAGTAGGTGTATCCCTATTTTTTGTTCATAATGGTATTTGTTCTTTGGTTTGGGGTTGGTCCAAAGGCTATAGGCGCGTGTGTAGTAGTGGTGGTGGTTTTTTTTTTTTTTTTTTTTTTTTTTTTTTTTGAGTGGGGATTCTACAGTCTTCAGTGGTTATCTGCCGTTGTCCAGGCCAAAGGAGGGTCGATAAGCTTCTTGAGCCAGATGCATTTTCTGTAGTTGCTTGGTCTACTTTTTACGTACACCTGTACCGGTAACTGTGGCATGGGGAAATTAAACTGGCGTTCAGCAGCTAGAGGGAAAAGTAGTGTAGTCTTAGTGTGGATGTAGTGTTCTGCTACTCCATCTGGCGCTGCTGTGGTCTTTCACATGACTCTGGAGGATCAGTGCAAGTTGGAAGGGCTTGCTGGTTGACAGACATCCAGGTCAGGTGGCCTGACTGTCCCGAGTCACTCTCGTGTAATGTTCAGTACTAGTTGTTTATCCGACTGCCAACGGTGAAATGGCCGATAGAAATGATGTAGGCGCGTAAACGAAACAAGACATACGCAGTTTTTGGCCAAATTACCTGTCGAGAGTAGAAAAAATCGGTCTTAGATTCTGACCAGCCTTCGTCACGAACTCAAAAAGACAATTTCAGTAAATTCATGTCAAGACTGACAACAGCAACAGGATCAGTTGGGTTCCATGATTAAACTCTTAGTACTGGTGGCACAAGTATTTGTGTAACTGTACTGTTATAAGACATTAAACTGATCGATAAATCAACAGTCCTACACTAGAACTGAAACTTAAGCCAGAACTAAACTGAACTTAAGCCAGAACTGAACGATAAGCCAATCAGTAAATCAATATGTCAACAAAGGCTGCGCTTCGCGAGACACTGCTGGCGGAGCAAAGAAGAACTGGTGGGGGGGGGGGGGGGTTCCTATATGGAGACCCAGCCATGGCAAAGAAAGACCAGGACGTCCAAAGACCTATCGACCAACTGATGGATGATATGGGCTGTCAGTATGATGAACTACCTACTGCAATGTCTGACAGAAGGATGGAAGAAACGTGTCATGGATAGCCGAGCAAGCTCGACATGATGATGATAATGAAACTGAGCTTAATCCAGAACTAAACTGAATTTAAGCCAGAACTATACTAAACTTAAGCCAGAATTACAGTCAAACGTAAACCAGAGGTAAGCTTAAACCAAGACTAAACTTAAACCAGAACTAAACTCAAAACGGATAAAACTGAAGCTAAAAATGAACTTAAAGGTATGAACTTGAAAGCCAAACCTAAACTTGTAATAATCTTGAACACAAACAGAACTCAAACTGAACTTGAAACTCAAACCGAACTTGAAACTCAAACCGAGCTTGAAACTCAAGCCGAACTTGAAACTCGAACCTGAACTTGAAACTCGAACCTGAACTTGAAACTCGAACCTGAACTTGAAACTCAAAGCTAAACTTGAAACTCAAAGCTAAACTTGAAACTCAAAGCTAAACTCGAAACTCAAAGCTAAACTCGAAACTCAAAGCTCAAACCGAGCTTGAAACTCAAGCCGAACTTGAAACTCAAGCCGAACTTGAAACTCGAACCTGAACTTGAAACTCGAACCTGAACTTGAAACTCGAACCTGAACTTGAAACTCGAACCTAAACTTGAAACTCAAAGCTAAACTTGAAACTCAAAGCTAAACTCGAAACTCAAAGCTAAACTCGAAACTCAAAAAGCTAAACTCAAAACTCAAAAGCTAAACTTAAACCGAAACAAAACTTAAGCCGAACTTAACCCAAACTGAAACTAAACTCCAGTATAAACTATCCTTAAACTGAGCTAAACATTAAAACCGAATCTAAACATTAACAAAAAACAGTCTAAAGATTCTTAACAATAGAACGAAAACTGCACATTATAAACATAAAACGAAATCTAAAGATTTTAAACAATAAGAAAACATTGAAGCGAAATTTTAAAACTACACAAAACTGAAGCAACAATAAAACCTGTAATCAGTAAAACCAAACGTTATCTGAAAACATAAAAAAAACCAACCTTAAACTAATGCGAACATTCAACAAATGCCTTAAAACAAATACCCAAACCAATTGAAAAGTAAAACTGAACCACATTTTAAAAAAATGCCCGGTGTAGAAATCACGCGTTGGAAGAAACATCAAATTGAAATCCAAATCCAAACTCTAACTGAAAGTAAATGAAAAAGAAACAAAAAAGTAACTAAAAAAATAATGAAAGCAAAAAGCCTCAAACAAAATAATTCAAAACATGACGTAAAATAAGGAAAACCCTAGGAAATAAGAAAGAAAAAACGGAACACAACGTAAACCTGTATGTCTTACCGCTTACGTAATAGTTTTAAATAGATAAAATTAAACAAGGACAGTTTTATATAGAAACAATAACATGGAACCCAACTGATATTATCATGCCATTCCATAAAAAATATCTACATTTTAGTTAAGAGTACTTGGACATTTTGGCTTAGATTCTTCTGGAAGTTCAGTTCTACATTTTTTTCCTGTATGTTTCTGCCTTGTTCCTTTGCTTCTATTTCTTCCTGTTTTCTGGCTTGCTGGTCCATTCACTTCGGTGTTCGGTGGGGTCTTGCGTGCTTTTTCTTGGGATTGGTGGTTGGCGTATGTTTTGGTGTCCTTAGTTATGCATAAATGTGTTCAGGTGTTTTTTGGAAAAACCCCTGTGCGATAATTTAGACGGAGTGGGCTGCGCCAGGGGTAAATCTTTACATCATCAGGTGCCTTGCCGCATGGCGTTCGCGATTATGGACTTCCATCTGTATCTCTTGTTGCCTCAAGCATCTCTTCCACCCTCCCTGTCTTCAGCCACTGCAAGTCCGTCCAGTATCTTCTCCCTGGGTCTACCCGGTGCTCTCCTTCCCTCCAGCTTTCCCGTTGTAACCAGGTGTTCCAATTCCCCTTTTCTCATGAAATGGCCTATGGATGTTGCCTGCATTTTCCTAATCTTCCCTATGAATGATCTACTTGTCTGTCTCCATCAAGACTGTCTCGTTTGTTTTCTTTGCTGTCCATGGAACTCTCAACATCCTTTTTAGAAACCACATCTCGGCTGCCTCAATCTTGTTCTGACTTTGCTTGTTGACTGTCCACGCCTCGCAACCGTACAACAGTATTGGTTCTACATAACATTCCAGAACCCTCTTCCTGATAATTGATAGGCATTTGTTGGTAAGAATGCGTTCCATCTTGATTGTTTTGGCTTTGCCGATTCTGCTGGCTATATCTGTGCATCTGCCGTCTGGTGAAATGATCGTTCCCAGTTATTTAAACTTAACCTGTCTCAAGGTTGTGCCGTTTGCTGTTATTTTGCATGAGGGGATTTCATGGTTTTTTTACAGATCACCATGACTTCAGTCTTCCTGCTGTTTAGTTCCAACCCTTTACGTTTGCTTTCTATTTCTAGTATATTCACAAGGTTTTGTAGGCCCCTTTCACTTTCTGCAATTTGCACGGTGTCATCTGCGTATCGAATGTTTATATTTCCTCCAACCTTTAATCCAGGGTCTTCCTCTAGGTTTCTCATGTTTTTGCTTAAAGTGAAAACGGATCTGGTGACAAAACACAACCCTGTCTGACTCCTTTTGGTGTTTTGGAAAGAGCTTATATCTATTTCCTCATTGCAGCTGTTTGTTCCCAATACATATTTCTGATTATTCGTAGATCTTTTCCATCAATATTGAGTTTTTCTAATTGATCAGTTGTTCATGTCTTACCCGATCGAAAGTTTTGTTATAATCAACAAAGCATAAATATAAATACTTGTTCACCTCGATTGACCTCTCTGATAGTTCTTAGGGTATATATGGCATTAATAGTTCCTTTCCCTTCCACAAATCGACGCTGTTCATCTATTTCTCTTTTGATTCTATTCCTTGCCCTGGTATGTCTCAACGCAGTTGGCTGGGTTTTTTAAACTATGAGCTGTAACTGCTTTGTTTCGAAAGTATTACATTCTCTGAGGTGGATGGTCGTGCTTCTAATAGTCTTCGCTTCGTTTTCTTGTGCTATTTTACATCAGATTATCTTCAGTTTTTATATGTAGATTATGTCCATTTTTCTTTCGTCGATTCGTCAGATGGACCATCCTTACTATTATCCCGTTGGCATATGAAACAGCGGCAGAGTTTCTTCATATCTGTTCTGGACCAGCTACGCAGTGCGTGTTTAAGAGCCTTAAGATAGTCTGTTGGTCACCAGGTGTTATTTCCTACTGGTGTTCAGAGAAAGGCAATTTGGGTGATACTCTAGTAGTCGGCTGGGCTGTAAGCAGTATGAAACAGTATAAGATGGTAGCCTGCTCTCTTGGAATGATGTGCCCAGTCCATTGTCTTTTCATGGTGATATCGCAGAAATGACTCGAGTAGAAACAGGCCCATACGTGTACTTCAGTGTACACCAGCATCGGGCAGCACAGCCGTTCTCACACTTATGTACACTGTACACAAGACAGTTAATCAATAGAGCCATCTGTAATCACAGCTCTGCTGGGACGTTTTCAAAGATCGCCACAATGGAAGAGAGCGTTCCATTGTTTCAGTGGACAGGGTCTGGCCGGTGTTTGTCCACGTCAACCCCTCCTTCATGCATTCACTGGTAGGGGAACTTTCTCGAAAGGTAAGATAGGCGGGGTCAGAGCCCCAGCGTGATCTGATCCACGCTCTACATGTATAAATGAAAAGGGAAGACAGACACGGAGAATAGAGACCTAAAGGGAAGACAGACACAGAGAGACAGAACGGTCAGTCAGTCACGGCTGTGTTAGGAGATGGGCCACTCAATTTGGCAGAGGTGCTGAGCCTTTGCCAGAACATGTAGTAAAGGTACGTTATTTTATTTCAATGTAGGGTTTAGGGCTGATAGGCAAAGAAGTAAGGTTGCTTTAGGAAGTAGGCAAATAAGAATAAGAGGATGAATGATTATGCTTTCAGTTGAATGTTTAATTAAAGAAACTATCTTGAATCGTAATGCCATGTGTGGACTGCTTTTGAAACTTATTGCTAGTATGCTTAGTGCGCTTCTACTCTCTTCTCTCCTTCCTCATTGTTGTGTGTGTGACTGCTAAGTAGAGGAAAACTCCTATAAACATCCCCAATTCATCTACCTGTTATAGATGACAAAATACACAAACTCCCTCCTACTATAGACGGCGGAGACACACTATCTCCTTGTTATAGTGACATGATGGTGACCCTGTTTTCCTGATAGTTGTAATGCGGAGTTTTTTTCCCTATTCATTTTCATGCGTTTTTGTGTTAGATTAGTAAGTCGCTCCAGTATTCAGAACAGTAAAATGTCTTTTCTTTTTCTTTCCGTTCATCCCTTCTATTCATCTGTTTCTTTACTGAATTCTTGTCCTTCCAGCCCACTCAGCCCCTCCCTTAAATCCTCCCGACCCCTCCCAAAAGACAAGTTACCAGAAAGACGACGAAAACGCTACAGCAAACAAAGATCGGCAGACCAAGCATCTCCCCGTCTCCAAAGACTGAAGCAGTACAGGACGCAAAACATTTGGGGGGAAAACAGACTGGGACTTATGGAATATCTGAAGCTGGATCCCCACTCCCCAGTCCATCCTCCGTCCTGACCCACCTCGCCCTCACTTCATCCTGTCTGCGCCTAACTTGCCGCTCCCCCCGCCCCCCTTCCTTTTCACATCCAGCCCCACTGATCTTGTACAGTCCCATCCCATGGTCATCGTCTTGTCCAGACTAAAACCCACTGCCCCATCTCGGTGTCTACCAGCAGTGTTGCCTGACTCTGTATGCAGACTTGGACACGACGCTACAACCCCCCCCCCCCCCCCCGAAGAAAAAAAGAAAACCCCAAGATTATTGTAGTCCTGAACTGAACCAATCTGAACGACCATCGAGGACGTCGATGTTTCGTTATCGAGGCAAGGACAAGAGTATGGATCTTAGTCTACAAGTGTCGGGACATTTCAGCCTTCTAGAACTACAAGAACTACGGTTCGGAGCAAAAGACATGGTGGAACACTTTTGAAGGGAGAACATCTTCAGGTAACTAGAACCACACCAAGGACCACAATGAGATCCACGTCATCAAGGATCACATCACCAGGGACCACGTCTGGTTCGTCGTCGAGGACGACGTCATGACATCAGGACGACGTCACATAAAGGACGCCGTCACGTCATGTCAGTTGCATGTTGTCTTCGAGACACCTGAGTTTTGAGACAGGTAAGTGGTTCAAATGATTACACTGAAGCTGTAGGCTTGCCCAGATAAGTTTGTAAAACGTGACATACCAGTAGGTGTTGAAAAGGCAAATACCGTAGGAGTTGTGTTAAAATGTAAATATTGTATGTATTGTGTGAAATGATATTGCAAGTGCAAATGGTAACGAGTGTAGTGTTCGGTTTAATGGCGGACCTGCTAGTACCGAAATCACCTTCATTTGTATGATCGAATATGCCCCTTAAATTAAAAACGCGTATTAAAGGATAGTATCATTGGGTCCCATTGGATGTTTACAGATGGTCCTATCTTCTCTACTCCTATACCATTTTTTTTTTTTTTTAAAAAGCACAAATACACAAGAGGGCACTACAACCGAGGGAGGGGTGAAACGGATTAACGGTCACAATGATGAATGGAGATGAACCGTAACACGGTGAGAAAAGGAACATTGTAATAAAACTGATTTCTATGTGCTAGTCGGTTAGGCGTTTCCCAGTTACATATGTAAAGCAAGTACACGTCAGCCCTTAACAACGGCCCTGTGGAGATACCAGGGGCTCTTTCAGTATATTAAATCCCCACCTTCTGGAAATTATGTGCTGGAAATTTTCATCTTTTGTCGCTCTTGTTTCCTTTCCTTTTTCATTTCTTTAATTTCTGCCTTTGGTCCATTCACCTGTATGTGTTAAAAAAGTCTTATGTACTTTCTGTAAGGATTGATAATTGTGTGTACATATATAAAGTGGGTTTTTGACTGTAGGGAAATCCGATACGCAAAAGCAATTTAGGTAATGTAGGGCCGTTTTTATGTTCAAGTGCCATCGGTTATGTTCAATGTGTGTTAAGGTATGTTTTCCATATCCCCTGTGCGATAAATTGGAATGGTCGATTCCACGGGCATAATCCTTACATTGTGTGCTTGAATGCATTATGTGTACTTTTTCCCCCCTTGTTGAAGTATGTTTTGAAATGGGATATAGCCCTGATATGGCACTATGCAGTCGGCTGGGCTTTAAAGAAAAAATAACAGTAAACGATTGACAATCCCAACAGTAGGGTAAAAAAGTACATATATTCTATAGTCATAGAATCAAATTCTAATTCCAAGTTCTCAAGATGACGTCTTCGTGCTCGGAATGAATTTCACATGCATTAACGTCACAGGTGCCATGTGATGATCCAAAATGATCACGGCACAAGTCTTAAGCCTGCACACAAACCCATGAGCTGGCCAGGTCCTGAGGTTCTACCTAGATAGTGCCATAACTCTGGGGTTCTAGAGGAGTGAGATGGTAGAGACTTTAACTTTCCCCTTTTATAGGATCAAAGAAAAGAATAAAGGAAGAATGAACAAACGAGGGAAGGGCATATCAACTAACGTTATGATCATAACAGATGAACCACAAGTGCTTTATACAGGCTGGGTAACTCTCAGCGGATCCACTAATTTCAGCGGATGAACTAGTTTCAGAGGGGCAAAAAAATTTTCAGAGGAAATATTACTGAATTATTGTATTTGCCATCAGGAAATGCATCTATAATGCCTCAAAATTGCAGAAATTCTTCAGCTTCGCCCCCCAGGCCCCCAACGGGGATGTTGCCCCTGGACCCCGGCCAATTTTCAGAGGAAACTATCTTCTCTTACCCAGTCTGTTTATAAAATATGAGACAACAGGCAGACACATGTAAAGCAAATATGTTCATCCTTAAATATAATGTTAAAGATCCTGTAAACTATGTCGGCCATCGTGGCTTATATATTATGCTTATGCAAACGTAAAATCAAGCATTCACACCTCGAATACTGATTAGTCTTAATGGTTGGGTTTAATATTAGCTGTGCACGTAAAGGGCCCCTGAATTATTAAAGTGCTAATGAAAGGTGCAGCCCACAAACTATTTGTATATGTACTGCAGGGAAATGGTGACTCCGGGGAAATGGCGGCTACGGCGACTCCGGGGAAATGGCGACTGCGGCAAGGTGGGAAAACGGCGACTGTGGGTGAACGGCGACTACGACTCCAGGTTAACGACTACGACTCCTCCAGGAAAATGGCGGATTGAGGAAAAGGGAGACTCCAGGAAAATGGAGACTCCAGGAAAATGGAGACTCCAGGAAAATGGAGACTACGACTCCAGGTAAATGGCGACTAGACGACTCCAAGAAAATGGCGGATTGAGGAAAAGGGAGACTCCAGGGAAAATGGAGACGCCAGGAAAATGGCGACTAGACGACTCCACAAAAATGGCGACAACGACGACTCCACGAAAATGGCGACTAGACGACTCCACGAAAATGGCGACTGGACGACTCCACGAAAATGGCGACTGGACGACTCCACGAAAATGGCGACTAGACGACTCCACGAAAATGGCGACTACGACGACGCCAGGAAAATGGCGACAACGACGACTCCACGAAAATGGCGACTACGACGACGCCAGTGACGCCAGGAAAATGACGACTCCAGGAAGATGGCGACTACGACGACTCCAGGAAGATGGCGACTACGGCGACTCCAGGGCAATGGCGACTTCGACTCCAGCCTTTAGGAAAATAGAGACCACAAGACTCCATAAAAATGGAAGACTATGACGACTCCAGGGAAATGGAAGACTGCGACTCCAGGGAAATGGAAGACTACGACTTGGGGCGATGGCAACTATGGCAACAACAGGAAACGGCAACTACAGCGCAATCGGGGAAATGTTGATTACAGCGACCCCAGGGAAATGTTGATTACAGCGACCCCAGGGAAATGTGCACCGAGTGACTTAAGAAAACGGCGACTCCAAGGAATCCAGCAAACGGCAACTCCGGGGAAAGGTACATGCATAGGTAGATCTAGTTCCCTAGACTTGATTATAAGAGTTTGGATCACAAGAACAGGAATTCATGGTACTGGAACCAGGATGACAAAACCAGAATGTTTGTGGGCCAGAACTCGTGCCTGCCTGATTCGTGTGTATGTTTGGCTGTTTTTGTTTGTGTGTGTGTGTTAGTTAATGTTGACGGTTGACAGAGCGTTGGACAAGTTTACATCCCAGTGTGTGTGTGTGTACTTCAGTGTTTGCACGTATTAATTGGACATTTTATTATTACGAGAGAGTAAAGGTTGACAGCACTGAGCAAGTTTTGCATCCCAGGGCTGTTATGTTTTTTTTATATACTTTATAGTGTTTGCACGTATTACCTGGACATATCCCCTGTTGGGTTGCCGGGGGCTCTGCGCAGTCGGTTGGGCTTTAAACAATAAAAGTAAGATACCAAAAATCGGCACTAATGGAATTATTAGTGGTGGTGGTATTTTAGCTGTTCTATTATTCGCTTTTGTACCATGTTCATATTTAGTCGACTGATTTTGCGTTTGTAATTTGGGATACCTTTCCCAAAGGTAGCATGTATTAAGGTTTTGAGAGAAAGGGACAGAAATGGTTTCAGAAAAGATCGACCAACTGTGTATAGATCTTTTACATGTCTAAGGTGTCTTGCCTAACGGAAATTTACAAATAGACATGTGGGCGTAACCATTTTGTGACCTCCCACCACGAAATCACTCTTAACTAGCATTTTGGGTATTTTGAGATACATATCACTGGAAAGTCTACATTCTGCTGATTATTTTGGTACCTGAGTAAAGCTTGTACTCAAAAAAAAAAAAAATGTAGAGAAGTTATGTATGTTTAAAGTCATTAAGTTGTATGACGGCCATTTTGAGAAAACGGCCTCGTTTTATGTACTCTCCTACACATTTTCCTTAAATTTATTTGGTGGCTTTGGCCCGATTTGTTTCTAATTTTAGTTATCTGAAAGGTGCACCAAAGAGCTTTCTGTCAGTGTATTACATGTCAGGTTCTGTACAGGTTACGGTTCGCAATAAAGGACAAAAATAGGTACTTTTGGTAAGAAATTGCATTCTTTCTGCTGCGATCAGTCCATCAAAATACCATTTCAAATTATTTTTTCAAGAAAAAAATTCTGTGGGGGATAGATTAAAGTCCACAGAAATCAATTTTGAGAAGAAGTCAAAACACCCTAGATAGACCATCAGTCACCCTTTCAGCTCCTAGTGCTGTTCGACTGACTGCGAGTTAAGACTGAATTGGTGGTGGGAGGTCACATTTCTCTTTTTTAAAACTGTTACTGGGTATATGGATGTTCCAACATGGATGTCTTGGTCCTTTATCATTTTTTCATTTAAATAGGTTAAAATGTGTACTGTGTGTGTGTGCTTGGGTGGGGGATGTGATAAGCGAGTAAATTTGTAATTTACAGTGGAATATGAATCGACGTCGTGTATGGCATTTACTGTCTGTACCCCCGTGGGGATGTCGAGAGCGCTTTCAGTATAACTAGTATCCCCCCCCCCCCCCCCCCCCCACCTTCTGGAAATTCTGCGGTAGAAATTTCCTCCATCACCGTTTCTCATAATCCTGTGTGTGTGTGTTGGGGAAGGAGAGGCTATATGCGTACGTGACTCGGTTATATTTTTTAAATTTTGTTAGGTGGTTTATACTGTAGACTGTAAGGCAACGTTTAACACAAAACGCTCGTTATTACGTTAATACGCTGAGGCTACATATAAAGCGGTCTTACAATTTGCGTCTCAAAATTACACACAGCCATCGGATAGTACGAATCTGATATACACGTGAAGGTTGTACGAATATAATATGCATTATACACATTAAGGAATCGGGGAAAAAATTGAAAATAGAATGGAAATGTGTATTCAGTATAACGGACAAGACGAACACAAATTTGTGACCAACTGACCTTTGTCAAACATAAAGGTAAGACAGAGAACAGATATCAAACAAAATAAGAAAATAGGGAACAAACGGCATAATTTCCATGTCTAGTATCAAACAACAAAATAAGAAAATAGGGAACAAACAGCATAATTTCCATGTCTAGTATCAAACAACAAATAAGAAAATAGGGAACAAACAGCATAATTTCCATGTCTAGTATCAAACAACAAATAAGAAAATAGGGAACAAACGGCATAATTTCCATGTCTAGTATCAAACAACAAAATAAGAAAATAGGGAACAAACGGCATAATTTCCATGTCTAGTATCAAACAACAAATAAGAAAATAGGGAACAAACGGCATAATTTCCATGTCTAGTATCAAACAACAAATAAGAAAATAGGGAACAAACAGCATAATTTCCATGTCTAGTATCAAACAACAAATAAGAAAATAGGGAACAAACGGCATAATTTCCATGTCTAGTATCAAACAACAAAATAAGAAAATAGGGAACAAACAGCATAATTTCCATGTCTAGTATCAAACAACAAAATAAGAAAATAAGGAACAAACAGCATAATTTCCATGTCTCGTATCAAACAACAAAATAAGAAAATAAGGAACAAACAGCATAATTTCCATGTCTCGTATCAAACAACAAAATAAGAAAATAGGGAACAAACAGCACAATTTCCATGTCTCGTATCAAACAACAAAATAAGAAAATAGGGAACAAACAGCATAATTTCCATGTCTCGTATCAAACAACAAAATAAGAAAATAGGGAACAAACAGCACAATTTCCATGTCTAGTATCAAACAACAAAATAAGAAAATAGGGAACAAACAGCATAATTTCCATGTCTAGTATCAAACAACAAAATAAGAAAATAGGGAACAAACGGCATAATTTCCATGTCTAGTGTCAAACAACAAAATAAGAAAATAGGGAACAAACGGCATAATTTCCATGTCTAGTATCAAACAACAAAATAAGAAAATAGGGAACAAACAGCATAATTTCCATGTCTAATGTCAAACAACAAAATAAGAAAATAGGGAACAAACGGCATAATTTCCATGTCTAGTGTCAAACAACAAAATAAGAAAATGGGGAACAAACGGCATAATTTCCATGTCTAGTATCAAACAACAAAATAAGAAAATAGGGAACAAACAGCATAATTTCCATGTCTAATGTCAAACAACAAAATAAGAAAATAGGGAACAAACGGCATAATTTCCATGTCTAGTATCAAATAACAAAATAAGAAAATAGGGAACAAACAGCATAATTTCCATGTCTAGTATCAAACAACAAAATAAGAAAATAGGGAACAAACAGCATAATTTCCATGTCTAGTATCAAACAACAAAATAAGAAAATAGGGAACAAACAGCATAATTTCCATGTCTAGTATCAAACAACAAAATAAGAAAATAGGGAACAAACAGCATAATTTCCATGTCTAGTATCAAACAACATAATAAGAAAATAGGGAACAAACAGCATAATTTCCATGTCTAGTATCAAACAACAAAATAAGAAAATAGGGAACAAACAGCATAATTTCCATGTCTAGTATCAAACATAAGAAAATAGGGAACAAACAGCATAATTTCCATGTCTCGTTTAATGAGAAAATGACCGATATGAAGTCGGTGTTTGTGAACAGTGATAACTGGGGAACAAGCGAGGCAAATCGACGTCTTGGGAAAAAGCGAGAACTCCACAAAAAGTGGCCATGCCATGCGCTAAGGTTACAAAAACATCGGTTAGAGCAAATGTAGGCGCTTAGTGTACACAATTAGCATTTGATACGAATAGACCCAAGTTCGTTCTTAGAGTTGACTGGCATTAGTGATTTGTACAAGGTCGTTCTTAGAGTTGACTGGCATTAGTGATTTGTACAAGGTCGTTCTTAGAGTTGACTGGCATTAGTGATTTGTACAAGGTCGTTCTTAGAGTTAATTGGCATTGGTCATTTGTACAAGGTCGTTCTTAGTGTTGATTGGCATTGGTCATTTGTACAAGGTCGTTCTTAGAGTTGACTGGCATTGGTCATTTGTACAAGGTCGTTCTTAGTGTTGACTGGCATTAGTGATTTGTACAAGGTCGTTCTTAGAGTTGATTAGCATTGGTCATTTGTACAAGGTCGTTCTTAGTGTTGATTGGCATTGGTCATTTGTACAAGGCCGTTCTTAGTGTTAATTGGCATTGGTCATTTGTACAAGGCCGTTCTTAGTGTTGATTGGCATTGGTCATTTGTACAAGGTCGTTCTTAGAGTTGACTGGCATTAGTGATTTGTACAAGGTCGTTCTTAGAGTTGACTGGCATTAGTGATTTGTACAAGGCCGTTCTTAGAGTTGACTGGCATTGGTCATTTGTACAAGGTCGTTCTTAGTGTTGACTGGCATTAGTCATTTGTACAAGGTCGTTCTTAGAGTTGACTGGCATTGGTCATTTGTACAAGGTCGTTCTTAGTGTTGATTGGCATTGGTCATTTGTACAAGGCCGTTCTTAGTTAATTGGCATTGGTCATTTGTACAAGGTCGTTCTTAGAGTTAATTGGCATTGGTCATTTGTACAAGGTCGTTCTTAGAGTTGATTAGCATTGGTCATTTGTACAAGGTCGTTCTTAGAGTTGATTGGCATTGGTCATTTGTACAAGGTCGTTCTTAGTGTTGACTGGCATTAGTCATTTGTACAAGGTCGTTCTTAGAGTTGATTGGCATTGGTCATTTGTACAAGGTCGTTCTTAGAGTTGATTGGCATTAGTCATTTGTACAAGGTCGTTCTTAGTGTTGATTGGCATTGGTCATTTGTACAAGGTCGTTCTTAGAGTTAATTGGCATTGGTCATTTGTACAAGGTCGTTCTTAGAGTTAATTGGCATTGGTCATTTGTACAAGGTCGTTCTTAGAGTTGATTGGCATTGGTCATTTGTACAAGGTCGTTCTTACAGTTAATTGGCATTGGTCATGTGTACAAGGTCGTTCTTAGTGTTGACTGGCATTAGTCATTTGTACAAGGTCGTTCTTAGAGTTGATTGGCATTGGTCATTTGTACAAGGTCGTTCTTAGAGTTAATTGGCATTGGTCATTTGTACAAGGTCGTTCTTAGTGTTGACTGGCATTAGTGATTTGTGCAAGGTCGTTCTTAGAGTTAATTGGCATTGGTCATGTGTACAAGGTCGTTCTTAGAGTTGATTGGCATTGGTCATTTGTACAAGGTCGTTCTTAGTTAATTGGCATTGGTCATTTGTACAAGGCCGTTCTTAGAGTTAATTGGCATTAGTCATTTGTACAAGGTCGTTCTTAGAGTTGATTGGCATTAGTCATTTGTACAAGGTCGTTCTTAGAGTTGATTGGCATTGGTCATTTGTACAAGGTCGTTCTTAGAGTTGATTAGCATTGGTCATTTGTACAAGGTCGTTCTTAGAGTTGATTAGCATTGGTCATTTGTACAAGGTCGTTCTTAGAGTTGATTAGCATTGGTCATTTGTACAAGGTCGTTCTTAGAGTTGATTAGCATTGGTCATTTGTACAAGGTCGTTCTTACAGTTAATTGGCATTGGTCATTTGTACAAGGTCGTTCTTAGAGTTGATTAGCATTGGTCATTTGTACAAGGTCGTTCTTAGAGTTGATTGGCATTGGTCATTTGTACAAGGTCGTTCTTAGAGTTGATTAGCATTGGTCATTTGTACAAGGTCGTTCTTAGAGTTGATTGGCATTGGTCATTTGTACAAGGTCGTTCTTAGAGTTGATTGGCATTGGTCATTTGTACAAGGTCGTTCTTAGAGTTGATTAGCATTGGTCATTTGTACAAGGTCGTTCTTAGAGTTGATTGGCATTGGTCATTTGTACAAGGTCGTTCTTAGAGTTGATTAGCATTGGTCATTTGTACAAGGTCGTTCTTAGAGTTGATTGGCATTGGTCATTTGTACAAGGTCGTTCTTAGAGTTGATTAGCATTGGTCATTTGTACAAGGTCGTTCTTAGAGTTGATTGGCATTGGTCATTTGTACAAGGTCGTTCTTAGAGTTGATTGGCATTGGTCATTTGTACAAGGCCGTCCTTAGTGTTGATTGGCATTGGTCATTTGTACAAGGTCGTTCTTAGAGTTGATTGGCATTGGTCATTTGTACAAGGTCGTTCTTAGAGTTGATTGGCATTGGTCATTTGTACAAGGTCGTTCTTAGAGTTGATTGGCATTGGTCATTTGTACAAGGTCGTTCTTAGAGTTGATTAGCATTGGTCATTTGTACAAGGTCGTTCTTAGAGTTGATTGGCATTGGTCATTTCTACAAGGTCGTTCTTAGAGTTGATTGGCATTGGTCATTTGTACAAGGTCGTTCTTAGAGTTGATTGGCATTGGTCATTTGTACAAGGTCGTTCTTAGAGTTGATTGGCATTGGTCATTTGTACAAGGTCGTTCTTAGAGTTGATTGGCATTGGTCATTTGTACAAGGTCGTTCTTAGAGTTGATTAGCATTGGTCATTTGTACAAGGTCGTTCTTAGAGTTGATTGGCATTGGTCATTTGTACAAGGTCGTTCTTAGTGTTGATTGGCATTGGTCATTTGTACAAGGCCGTTCTTAGTGTTGATTGGCATTGGTCATTTGTACAAGGTCGTTCTTAGTGTTGATTGGCATTGGTCATTTGTACAAGGTCGTTCTTACAGTTAATTGGCATTGGTCATTTGTACAAGGTCGTTCTTAGAGTTGATTAGCATTGGTCATTTGTACAAGGTCGTTCTTACAGTTAATTGGCATTGGTCATTTGTACAAGGTCGTCCTTACAGTTAATTGGCATTGGTCATTTGTACAAGGTCGTTCTTACAGTTAATTGGCATTGGTCATTTGTACAAGGCCGTTCTTAGAGTTAATTGGCATTGGTGATTGTTTTGTACAAACATTTGGCTTTTTTCAGTAAAGACAAAATATTAGACAGATGGGGAGAGTACACTAAAGACCTTTTTGAACACAAAAGAAAGAACTTTGAAGGACCACCCATAATGAAAGATGAACTTAGAGCAGCATTGAAAAAGACGAAACCAAGAAAAGCCCAGGACCAGACAACATTACCACATAGATGATTGAAGCCCTGGAGGAATTTGGTATAGAAAAAATAAGTCCTGAATGAAATTTACGACACTGGAAAAATCCCCAAAGATATGTCAATCAATTTTCATTGCACTTCCAAAGAAGACAGGGGCTATAGAATGCGAACTCCATCGCACAGTTTGAGTCATGTAACAAAAATCCTGTTAAGAATAATCATGATGAGGACAAGGAATAGAATCAAAAGAGAAATAGCAGAAGAACAGTGGATTTGTGGAAGGGAAAGGAACTATTGATGCCATATACATCCTAAGAACTATAATAGGTCGGTCGAGGTGAACAAGGATTTATATTTATGCTTTGTGAGTATACCAAGGCTTTCGATCAGGTCAGATATGAAGAATTGATCAACCAATCAGAAAGACTCAATAGTGATGGAAAATATCTACGAATAATCATAAATATGTACTGGGAACAAATAGCTGCAATGAGAATAAAAGATATAAGCTCTTTCCAAAACATCAAAAGAGGAGTCAGACAGGGTTGTGTTTTGTCACCAGATCTGTTTTCACATTACAGCGAAAACATGAGAAACCTAGAGGAAGACCATGGATGAAAGGTTGGAGGAAAAATGATAAACCAACATTCGATACCCAGGGTGACACCGTGCTAATTGCAGAAAGTCAAAGGGACCTACAAAACCTTGTGAATATACTAGAAATAGAAAGCAAAGGTAAGGGGTTGGAACTAAACAGCAGGAAGACTGAAGTCATGGTGATCTGTAAAAATGAAATCCCCTCATGCAAAATAACAGCAAACGGCACAACCTTGAAACAGGTTGAGTTTAAATACCTGGGAACGATCATTTCACCAGACGGCAGATGCACATCGGAAATAGCTAGCCGAATCGGCCAAGCCAAAACATTCAAGATGGAAAGCATTCTTTCCAACAATTGCCTATCAATTAACATCAGGAAGAGAGTTCTGGAATGTTATATAGAACCGATACTGTTGTACGGTTGCGAGGCGTGACAGTCAACAAGCAAAGGCCGAACAAGATTGAGGCAGCCGAGATGTGGTTTTTAAGAAGAATGTTGAGAGTTCCATGGACAGCAGAGGAAAACGACAGTCTTGATGGAGGCAGACACAAGTAGATTACTCATTAGGAAGATTAGGAAAAGACAGGCAACATTTACACATGTATAGGCCATTTTATGAGGAAGGGGGATTTGGAGCACGTGGTCACAACGGGAAAGCTGGAGGGAAAGAGCACCAGGTAGACCCAGGGAGAAAATGCTGGACGGACTTGCAGAGTGGCTGGGGACGAGGAGGGTGGGGGAGATGCTGGGGGCAACGAGAGATAAGAGATGGCTGGAAGTCCATGGTCGCCAACGCCATGCGGCAGGGCACATGATGATGAATATGCTGATCGCCAGCAAGTTTTGAAAAACAGTATGTATGACCTTCCCATTGTCATAAATTTTCTCAGTGCCGTTCCGATAACGTCAGGTGAATGGCGTTTGTGGTTCCAACAACTGTGCCCGAACAAATGTCGCGCCGAATCTAACGTGAAAAAAGTAATAATAACCACTACTAACCTTAACCCCGTTCTAACCTTAACACACTGTCGTGTTAAAGGGGCTGATGTTTGGTCATGACACAATTGTTGGAACATTGAAAAAAAGTTTGCAAAACTTCTCGCCTGTTTAAAAAAACCCACCGCGAATGCCGTATATTATACTTGAATCATCATCATCAGGTGCCTTGCAGCATGGCGTTGGCGATTATGGACTTCCATCTCTCTTGTTGCCTCAAGCATCTCTTCCACCCTACCTGTCTTCAGCCACACTGCAAGTCCGTCTAGTATCTTCTCTCCGGGTCTACCCGGTGCTCTCCTTCCCCCCCAGCTTTTCCGTTGTGACCAGGAGTTCCAATTCCCTTTTCCTCATAAAATGGCCTATGGATGTTGCCTGCCTTTTCGTAATCTTCCGTATGAATGATCTACTTGTGTCTGCCTCCATCAAGACTGTCTCGTTTGTTTTCTTTGCTGTCCATGAAACTTTCAACATCCTCCTTAGAAACATCTCGGCTGCCTCAACCTTGTTCTGGCATTGCTTGTTGACTGTCCACACCTCGCAACCGTACAACAGTGTTGGTAAGAATGCTTTCCATTTTCTTGAATGTTAAGGCTTGGCCGATTCTACTGGCTATTTCTGATGTGCATCTGCTGTCTGGTGAAATGGTCGTTCCCAGGTATTTAAACTTATCAACCTGTCTCAAGGTTTTGCCGTTCGCTGTTATTTTTCATGAGGGGATTTCATGTTTTTTACAGATCACCATGACTTGTCTTCCTGCTGTTTAGTTCCAACCCTTACCTTTGCTTTCTATTTAAAGTATATTCACAAGGTTTTGTAGGTCCCTTTCACTTTCCGCAATTAGCACGGTGTCATCTGCGTATCTGGATTTTGGTATTATCTCCTGGACTCATTTAAGTCCATTTTCTTCTATTAGGCTGCTCAAACCAGGTGTTTCCTACTATGAACTCGTTCATCTGTGCCCATTCTACAAGTTTCCCTCCCCTTTCATTTTGTGTACCAAGGCCATGAGGTCCAACTATATCCTCTACCCTATCTTTTTTAACTTTGCTGGGTAGAAAATCGTAAACTTATAACATGACGTATGGATTTTATGTATAACACATACATTTTTTTAACCCACGCAATTCAATTTTAGTTTCAATTTCGCAGATGACGTCTCTGCGCTCGAGCGAATTCCATATGCACTAATGTCACAGGTGCTACGTGTACTGTGACCGTGGCACAAGCCTTAAGCCTGCACGTAAACCCATGAGCTGGCCAGGCCCTGAGGCCATACTTAGACTGTTTTATCTAGTCTATATTTTTACGCTAAAAAGTTGCTCGTCTCTGGTTCCCTACGCAACAAAGTCGGTACAACGTAGATGTAAATGTAGCCTGTTTTTGTTTTGTTTTTTAGTCGGCTTATGTTTACTGTATAGTGTGGGTTATGTCATATGCTTATGATTACCGTATAAATGTAGGTTTTGTGGTCTGCTTACGATTACCGTATAGTGCAGGTTTTGTGGTCGGCTTATGATTACTGTATAGTGCAGGTTTTGTGGTCTGCTTATGATTACCGTATAGTGCAGGTTTTGTGGTCGGCTTATGATTACTGTATAGTGCAGGTTTTGTGGTCTGCTTATGATTACTGTATAGTGCAGGTTTTGTGGTCTGCTTATGATTACCGTATAGTGCAGGTTTTGTGGTCGGCTTATGATTACTGTATAGTGCAGGTTTTGTGGTCGGTTTATGATTACTGTACAGTGCAGGTTTTGTGGTCGGTTTATGATTACTGTACAGTGCAGGTTTTGTGGTCGGCTTATGATAACTGTATAGTGTGATTTTTGTGGTCTGCTTATGATTACTGTATAGTGTGATTTTTGTGGTCGGCTTATGATTACTGTAGTAGTGTGATTTTTGTGGTCTGCTTATGATTACTGTACAGTGCAGGTTTTGTGGTCTGCTTATGATTACTGTATAGTGTGATTTTTGTGGTCTGCTTATGATTACTGTATAGTCTGATTTTTGTGGTCTGCTTATGATTACTGTATAGTGCAGGTTTTGTGGTCGGTTTATGATTACTGTATAGTGCAGGTTTTGTGGTCGGCTTATGATTACTGTATAGTGTGATTTTTGTGGTTAGCTTATGATTACTGTATAGTGTGATTTTTGTGGTCGGCTTATGATTACTGTATAGTGTGATTTTTGTGGTCGGCTTATGATTACCGTATAAATGCAGCTTTTGTGGTCGGCTTGTGGTTACCATATATGTGTAGGTTTTTTGGTCGGCTTGTGGTTACCATATATGTGTAGGTTTTGTGGTCGGCTTGTGGTTACCATATATGTGTAGGTTTTGTGGTCGGCTTATGATTACCGTATAAATGTAGGTTTTGTGGTCGGCTTGTGGTTACCATATATGTGTAGGTTTTGTGGTCGGCTTATGATTACCATATAAATGTAGGTTTTGTGGTCGGCTTGTGGTTACCATATAAGCGTAGGTTTTCAAGTGAGCGCCTAACTGTAAAATAGTGTGAAAGCAAAAACGAAAAACAAACAAAAAGAAACAAAAGAAAAACTGACAAGGTAGTAAAGGGAAAATCGTAAGTGCGCACCTAAGACCAATCGGTCAGTATGTTCAACAGCAATACCATCGCGGTAACGAAAATAAAAGGGGGTTACATATCTTTAAGTTTCGGTCATTTTCTTCTACTCGGCGAGATATCGGGGAAATATTCTTATTTTTGTCCATATGTGGGTGTGTGTGCGCGTGCGCGCGCGCGTGTGTGTGTGCGTGTTGTAGATTGGCAAAGGCAGGTAAGCCGAAAGTTAACGTCTTATCTTGTAGGTTGAATACGCGTTCTTATTGTTTTTGTGCTTGGCGATTCGTAGTCAAAATGAAAATTACCCCCGTGGGGATGCCGGGGGCTTTTTCAATATAAATGCGACATCCCACCACCAAATCGGTCTTAACTTGGTCAATCGAACAGCACTATGAGCTGAAAAGGTAGTTGACTGAGGGTCTGTGTAGGGTGTTTTGACATTTTCTCAAAATTGATTTCTGTGGATTATACTCTATCCCCCACAGAATTTTTTTTCTTGAAAAAATATCATTGATCAATATAAAATGGTATTTTAATGCACTGATCGCAGGAGAAAGAATGCAATTTCTTACCAAAAGTACCTATTTTTGTCCTTTATTGCGAACTGTAATCTATACCGAACCTTACATGTAATATACTGACAGAAAGCTCTTTGGTGCACCTTTCAGATAATGACAGCTAAAATTAGAAACAAACCGGGTCAAAGCCACCAAATAAAGAAATTTAAGGAAAATGTGTAGGAGAGTACATAAAACCTTTAGAGGCCGTTTTCTCAAAATGGCCGTCAAACAACTTAATTACTTTAAACATAACTTCTCTACATTTTTTTTTAGTACAAGCTTTATTCAGGTACCAAAATAATCGGCAGAATGTACACCTTCCAGTGATATGTATCTCAAAATACCCAAAATACTAGTTAAGACTAATTTCGTGCTGGGAGGTCACAAATAGTACTCCCACCTTTTGGAAATTCTGCTAGAAATGTCCTTTTCTGTTCTTCATTCCTTTACTTTGGAGCGAGACATTTTTTTTTCAAGTGGTCATTTTGGACATCCTGCTGGATTATGTGTGTGTGTGATTGAAATGTTTTCCAACCTTCACGACAGTTTTTTCTTTTCCTTTTTTTTTTTCATGTTGAAGTATGGTGCATGTTTAGAAAAGGTTATAGCCCTGATACGGCTGTACGCAGTCGGCTGGCCTTGAAACAAAAATCATAGTAATAGCGATTGGGGTACATGTGTTTAAGTGCATTTTTGGCATTATTTGGGATTTGCGGAAGCAATTTTCATTAATTTAGGCCCGTTGTATGTTTTAGTATCCTTACTTATATTTGACTTTGTATTCAGGTATTCTTTTTAAAGCCCACGTATGATGAATTGGACAGGATTGGTCAACGCCAGACATTTCCTTAGATTATGTATGTGAATGTATTGGTATGTGTACTTAACATTTCTTTTACCCGTTTTTTCCCCTGATGAAGCATTTTTGGGAATGGTTGTAACCTTGATATGACTACACAGTCGGCTGGGCTGTAAACAAAAAATATTGATAGGGTACATACATGTATTAAGTGCATTGTTTGCTGTAAGGAAATGTGATGTGCCGAAATTCTAGGTAATTTTGGGCCCACGTTATGATTTAGTGTTTGTTTAAATTTGTAATCAGATTTTTTTAAACCCTTGGAATAAATTCGGAGTGGTAAATGCAGAGCATATCCTAAGATTATGTGCGCGAATGCATTGACGAGTAATTTGTTTCCAGTTTTTTCCTCCATTGAGTTGTGTACGTTTTGAGACGATTATAACCCTGAGCCCCCGCTGGGTTGCCGGGGTTTTTTTCAGTATAAATATCCCCACCTTCTGGAAATTCTGTGCTAGAATTTCCTCTTTTCTGTCACTCTTTCTGCCCTGTTGCCTTATCTGTCATTTCTACTTATTTTCTGCCTTAATGGTCTGTTCACCTGTATTTTTTCGATAAAGTCTTACGTACTTTTTTCTTTGGATTGATAATTGGTACATGTATTAAGTGCATTTTTGGCTCTAAGCAGGTGAGATATGCGGAAGCAATTTTAGGTAATTTATGCCTGTTTTTATGTTTTGGTGTCCTTATGTATGCTGATATTTGTATTCAGATGTGTTTTTTAAATCTACCCTGTGCGATAAATCGGACAGAATGGTCCTATGCCGGGGGCATGTCCTTAGATTATGTGCGCGAATGCATTATGTGTACTTAATTTTTTTTTCTTGTTGAAGTTTGTGTTTTGAAGTGGTTATAGCCCTGATATGGCTCTGCGCAGTCGGCTGGGCTTTAAACGACAATAAAATGGGAAAAAAGGCTCCATGCAGTAGGCTGGGCATTAAAACGAAAACAGTGAAAAATGTACGGTGGTGATTACCCTAGGTTTTTTTTTTTTCTTCTCTGATGAAAACTGTCCAGTGGTGGTGGTGGTGACAGTTTTTCTTTTTGAATTTTACATGAACATTGCTGTATGGTAGTGTGTATTACCATAGTTTGTTTCACATTAATTTAAACGAAAAGTGGCACCGATTACCACGGCTATTTTTTCTTAAACCTTCCGATGGCAACTGTATCGTAGCATTAATATCAATACTTTAATTTCCGTTGTATGATAGCATTGATTATAAAATACTTAAATTTCCGATGAAAATTTAACTTGGGAAATACAGCATTTTTGTCTTATTTTGATTATTGTAACGTATAAAGTGTGTGTGGTTTGTTTTTTGTTTTTTTTTGGGGGGGAGGGGAGGTTACAGACAGGGGTGTGTGTGTAAGACAATGCGCGAGGTGTGTGCTTTTTTTGTTTTGATTTTTGTCTTTTGGGGGTGGGGGGGGTGGGGCGGTTGTTACATTGGGGTATGGACGGCGGTTATGTGTCTGCGTTGGTTTCTGTGTATGCGTGTTTGCGTCGAGATAAGTTTTTTTTTTCCCGTGGGTGTGGTGGGGTATAGCGGATGTTTAGGTCATTTGGCCTTGGGGGTGGTGATGGGTGAGTACGCTGTGTGTGCGTTTTGTAATGAAGACTGTGTTGTGTGTGCTTCTGGATGTACGGCTGTGTGGTAAAGACAGACTGCTGTTGATTTAAAATTTATTCGTTAAAATACGAAAAAATGATTATTTTACTGTGTGCCTGTATTTCGTCAATTATGGGTTATTTATGAAGCTATTTTTATGACCGTATTTCTGAAAGTTGTAATGGTCCTTTTGTCACGTGAACAATTCATGCTGCATTTTCTAACACTTTCAAGAACCTTTTCAAGATATCGTGCAATTCTTACGTTTTGACAAGATATAATGGGATTTCACGTATGACCATACGTATGGGAAAATAATTAAATTGAGACTTGGAAAGATTGTTCCGTTTTTTGTTGACTTGGAAAGATTGTTCCGTTTTTTGTTTTTGTTTTGTTTTCGTTTTTTTCTAATTATTTTTAACCCTTTGACCCCTGCACCATATCCACCAATCGCAAAAACGTATCCCTTTGACTCCCTCATCTATGCACCAGCTTCCTGCAGGAAGCTGGAGGTTATGGTGTGGAAGTCAAAGGGTTTAGTTTTTGCTTTGCTGGCACGGTTGGCAGTGAAGGATGCTGGTGGACGGGCGGTGGTATTCAAAGGGTTAAACGTGGAGCATTATGGGAATTTAAAAAAGTTGAAACTTGAAAGGGTGGTTGTACGGTGGTTTTTTTTCCAATTGTCTTTTTGAATAAAAGTGAGTGTAATTTGTAGAGTGCTGTTCGCTATGCTTTAGGCAATATGAAACTCTTAACTGCATTTTCCTGCCTTCTGCCATTCAAAGAAAACATTTTACCTATCTTTTGGAGAGTGTGTGTGCATATGTGTGTCTGTGTTTATTTTGTCTGTGTGTGTGTGCGCTCACGCGCGCATGTGTGGTGCGCGCGTGCTTGTGCGTGTACGTGTGTGTGTACATGTAGTTCGTGTGTGGTGTGTGTGTGTGGTGCGTGTGTGTGTAAGACAATGTGCGAGGTGTGCGTTTTTGTTTTGATGGGGGTTTTTTTTTTTTTTGGTGGGGGGTGTTGGGGGGACGGTTGTTACAGTGGGATATGGACGGTTTGTGGTTTCTGTGTATGCATGTTTTCATCGTGGTAGGTTTTTTGTTTTGTTTTTTTTTGTCGTGGGGTTTAATGGATGTTAGGTTAGTTGGCCTTGGGGGTGGTTGTGGGCGAGTACGCTGTGTGTGCATTTTTCTAGTGAAAGTTGTGTATGGCTGAGTGATAAAGACATACTGCTGTTGATTTAAAAATTATTCGTTAAAATAAATGAATATATTATTGTGCCTGTATTTCATCAATTATGGGTTATTTATAAAGCTATTTTTATGACTATTTCTGAAAATTGTAATGAAGCTCCTGTCAAGTGAACAATTCGTACTGCATTTTCTGTTTAAAGAACCTTTTCCAAGGTAACATGCAGTTTTTATGTTTTGACAAGATATAATGGGATTTCACTTCGTATGACCATACGTATGAGGAAATATTTAAATTGAGACTTGGAAGGATTGTTCCGGGTTTGTTTTTGTTTTTTTTGGGGGGGGGGGTTTGTCTTTTTAAAATTCTTTTTAACCCTTTGACTCATTCACCATACACACCAGTTGCAAAATCTTATCCCTTCGAAGCTGGCCGTTAGGGTGAGGGAGTCAAAGGGTTAAGTTTTTACTTTGATAGCGTGGTTTACAATGAAGGATGCTGGTGGACAGGTGGTGGAGTGTTGTGGGAATATATTTTTAAAAAATTGAAACTTGAAAGGATGGGGTTTTTGTTTTTGGTCCGTTTAATTAAACGTGAGTTAATTTGTAGTGTGCTGTTGGCCATGATGATGTTCCAGATGTCGGCTGAGCTATAAGCAATATGAAACTTATCTGCATCATCCTGCCTTTTGCATTCTAAGGAAAACATTTTACCTTCTGTTGTGGAGCGTGTTTCGTTGAGTGTGTGTGTGTTTATATTATCTGGTATGTGTGTGTGTGCGCACGCGCACATGTGTGTGATGCGTGTGTGTGTGATTGTGTGTCTGTCTATATTGTCTATGTGTGTGCGTGTCTGTGTGTGCGTGTCTGTGTGTGGTGCATGCGTGTGTGGGTGTAAGACAATGTGTGAGGTGTTCGGGGGGAATGGGGCGGTTGTTACAGTGGAAGGATTGGTCTGTTTTTTTCTGCTTTTTCAATTCATTTTAACCCTTTGACTCCTGCACACTATCCACCAGTTGCAAAAACGTATCCTTCTGACTCCCTCACCGTATCCATCTTCTTCCTGCAGGAAGCTGGAGGTTAGGGTGAGGGAGTCATGGTCAAGTTTTTGCTTTAATAGCATGGTTAACAATGCAGGATTCTGGTGGACAGGTGGTGGTAGTCAAAGGGCTAAACGGAGTGTTGTGGGAATTTTTTTTTAAAAACTAAATTGAAACTTGAAAGGATGGTTGTACCTTTTTTTACCATTTTTTTTTTATTAATTAAGAGTTAATTTGTAGTGTGCGTGCTGTTGGCTATGATAATGCATGCTATCTAGATGTCGGCTGTTCTATAAGCTATACGAAAATCCAATTGCATTTTGCTGCCTTTTGCTATTTAAGGAAAACATTTTACCCTGTTTTGTGGAGTGTTTGTGTGTGATTGTGTCTGTGTGTTTATATTGTCTGTGTCTAGAGTGTGTGTGCACGCGCATGTGTGTGGTGTGTGAGTGTGTGTGTGTAAGACATGTGCGAGGTGTGTGCTTTGTTATGATTCTTTTTGGGTTTTTTGTTGTTTTTTAGGGGGGGCGCTGTTGTTAGTGCGTCTGTGTGTTTATATTGTCTGTCGTGTGTGTGCATGTGTGGTGTAAGACATGTGCAAGGTGCGTGCTTTTTGTTTTTTTGTTGGTTTTTTTTTGGAGGGGGGCGGTTGTTATAGTGGGACATGGACGGTGGTTACGCGTCCTGATTGTGGTTTGTGTGTATGCATGTTTTCGTCGTAGTTTTTGTTTTTGATTTTCTTAGGTGTGGTGGGGTGTGGCAGATGTTTAGGTCGGTTGGCCTTGGGGGGGGGGGGGGGTGGTGGGTGAGTATGGTGTGTGTGCATTTTCTAATGGAATAATGTTGTGTGTGCTTGTGGATGTATGGTTGCGTGGTAAAGACAGACCGCTGTTGATTTAAAATTGTTTCGTTAAAATATTTAAAAAATGATTTATTTATTGTGTGCCTGTGTTTCGTCAGTTACGGGTTACTTATGAATCTATTTTTATGACCGTATTTCTGAAAGTTGTAATGAAGCTCCTTTTGTCAAGTGAACAATTCGTACTGCATTTTCTAACACTCTTTAAAGAATCTTTTCAAGATAGCGTGCAATTTTTACATTGTGAAAAGATATAATGGGATTTCACGTCGTATATGACCATGCGGTTTTTTTTTGTTTTGTTTTTTGTTTTTCATTTTAACCCTTTGACTCCTTGCATACTATCCACCAATTGCAAAAACGTATCCCTCTGACTCCCTCACCGTATCCATCTTCCTGCAGGAAGCTGGAGGTTAGGGTGAGGGAGTCATGGTCTTGCTTTACTAGCATGGTTAACAATGCAGGATTCTGGTGGACAGGTGGTGGTAGTCAAAGGGCTAAACGGAGTGTTGTGGGAATTTGTTTTTAAAAACTAAATTGAAACTTGAAAGGATGGTTGTACATTTTTTTCCCCATTTTTTTAATTGAGTTAATTTGTAGTGTGTGTGCTGTTGGCCATGATAATGTTATCTAGATGTCGGCTGTTATATAAGCTATATGAAAATCTAACTGCGTTTTCCTGCCTTTTGCTATTGAAGGAAAAACATTTTACCCTCTTTTGCGGAGTGTGTTGTGTGGTTGTGTGTCTGTGTTTACTTTGTCTGTGGTGCGTGTGAACGCGCATGTGTGGTGCATGCGTGTGTGTGTGCGTGTAAGACATGAGCGAGGTGCGTGCTTTGTTTTGATTTTTTTTTGGTGGGGGTGGGGGCTGTTGTAGTGGGATACGACGGCGTTTACCGTCCTAATTGTGGTTTCTGTGTATGGATGTTTATTCATTAAAATATAATTTTATTGTGTGACTGTATTTCAATTATGGGTTGTTGAAGCTATTTTTATAACTATTTCTCTGAAAGTCGTAATTAAGTTCTTTTCTGTCAAGTGAGAAATTCGTACTGCATTTGCTAACACTCTTTAAAGAACCTTTTCAAGATAGCGTGCAATGTTTACGTTTTAACCAGATATAATGAGATTTCACGTCGTATGACCACGCGTATGGGAAAATGTTTAAATTGAGACTTGGAAGGATTGGTCCGTGTTTTTGGGGTTTTTCCCCCCTGCTTTTTTCAATTCATACCCTTTGACTCCCGCACACTATCCACCAATTGCAAAAACGTAACCCTTTGACTCCCTCACCGTATCTACCAGCTTCCTGCAGGAATCTGAAGGTTAGGGTGAGGGAATCATGGTTAAGTTTTTGCTTTGCTAGCATGGTTAACAATGCAGGATTCTGGTGGACAGGTGATGGTAGTCCACGGGCTAAACGGAGTGTTGTGGGTTTTTTTTTTAATTGAAACTTGAAAGGATGGTTGTACATTTTTTTTCAATTTTTTTAAATGAGTTAATTTGTAGTGTGTGCTGTTGGCCATGATAATGTTATCTAGATGTCGGCTGTTTTATAAGCTATATGAAAATCCAACTGCATTTTGCTGCCTTTTGCTTTTTTAGGAAAACATTTTACCCTGTTTTGTGGAGTGTATTTGTGTGTTTATATTGTCTGTATATATATATATACATTGTGTGTGTGTGTGTAAGACATGTGCGAGGTGCGTTTTTGGTTTTGATTTTTTTTTTTTTGGGTGGGGGGGCGGTTATTGTGTGTGTGTGCACGCGCATGTGTGTGGTGCGTGCGTGTGATTGGTGTGTGTGTGTGTGTGTATTTATATTATGTCTAGTGTGTGTGTGTGTGCAACGCTCTTTAAAGAATCTTTTCAAGACATCATCCAATTTTTACGTTTTTAGAAGTTATACTGGAATTTCAGCTCGTATGATCATGCGTATGGGAAAATGTTTAAATAGAGACGTATGGATTTAAAAAAGTTTTTAACCCTTTGACTCCCTTACCCTATCCGCCAATTGCGAAAGCGTATCCCTTTGACGCTCTCACCCTATCCACCAGCTTCTGCAGGTGGACAGGTGGTATTCAAAGGGTTAAAACGGAGTATTATGGGAATTAAAATAAATTGAAACTTGAAAAGATCGTATGTTTTTTTTTTCAATTCTTTTTGATTTAACCCATATGGCTGAAGTAGTCGGCTGGGCTATAAGCAATATGAAGTGAAATGAAGTTTGGGGTAGTTTTCAGTGTGATGTTGGCCATGATAATGTTGGAGACGTCGGCTGTGCTATAAGCAATATGAATTCCAACTGCATTTTCCTGCCTTTTGCAACTTAACGGAAAACAATGTCCCGTTTGTTGAGTGTGTGTTGAATGTTTTTGTGTTTGTCTTGTTTTTGTGTTTGTCTTGTTTTTGTGTTTGTCTTGTTTTTGTGTTTGTCTTGTTTTTGTGTTTGTCTTGTTTTTGTGTCCGGTGTGTGCGCAAGCGCGCATGTTTTGGGTGCGTACGTGTTGGGTGCGTGCGTGCACGAGCGAGCGTGTGTGTGTGTGGAAGAGCATGTATAAGGTGTGTGCTTTTGGAGTTTGTGTGTGTGCGTGGAGGGGGGATGGAGGACGGTTAATGAGGTAATGGACGGCGAATGTGTCCAAGTTATTTGTGTGTATGCATGTTTTCGTTGCGGGGTTTTTTGTTTTGTTTTTGTCTTTGTTTTCTAAGTTCATGGGTGAGGTATTGCGAATGTTTTGGTCAGTTGGGGCAGGCGAGTACGCTGTGTGTGTATTTTCTAATGAAGGCTGTATTGTGTGTGAATGTGGATTTACGGTTGCTTGGCAAGGACGGACTGGTTTAAAATTCATTCGTTAAAAATAAACAAAAATGCCCTTTTGAGGATGCCGGGGATTTCTTTAAGTATAAATAGTATACCTACCTTCTGGAAATTGTATGCTAGAAATGCCCTCTTTTCTGTCGCTCTGTTTTTGTCTTCCACCTTTGCTTTCTGTCGTTTCCTCCATCATTTACTGCCTTGCAGGTCCATTCATCTGTACGTGTTCGATCAAGTCTCCTGTATTTTATCTTAGAATTGATTATTGGGTACATGTATTAAATTCATGTTTTGGCTCTGGTACAATGAGCTATGCTGAAACAATTTCAAGTACAGGTCTATTTTTGGTTTAGTGCCCTTATAGTTTAAATTTGTGTTCAGGTATATTTTTTAATCCCCTCTGCTTCCCCGTTGGGTTTTCCGGGGGCTCTTTCAGTATAAATAGTATCCCCACCTGGAAATTTCTGTGCTAGAAATTTGCTCTTTTCTGTCACTCTTTGTTTCTGCCTTGCTGCCTTGCTTTGTCATTTCTACTTATTTTCTGCTTTAATGGTCCATTCACCTGTATTTTTTCGATTAAGTCTTACATACTTTTTCTTCGGATTGATGATTGGGTTCATGTAGTAAGTGCATTTTTGGCTAAGGAGGTGAGATTACCTAAAATTTCTTCCACATATTGTAATTATTAATAATTATATGTGGAAGAAATTTTAGGTAATTTATGCCTGTTTTTATGTTTTGGTGTCCTTATGTATGCTTATGTTTGTATTCAGGTGTTTTTTTAAATCTGCCCTGTGCGATAAATCGGACGGAATGGTCCTACACCGGGGGGCATGTACTTAAGATTATGTGCGCGAATGCATTGATATGTGTACTTAATTTTCTTTTCTTTTTTTTTCCTGTTGAAGTTTTGAAGCAGTTATACCCTGACATGGCTCTGCGCAGTCGGCTGGACTTTAAACAATTAAAAAAGTGCATTTTTTGCTCTAGGGAGGTGAGATATGCGGAAGCAATTTTAGGTAATTTATGCCTGTTTTTGTTTTGGTTCCCTTATGTATGCTAATGTTTGTATTCAGGTGTTTTTTAAATCTCCCCTGTGCGATAAATTGGACGGAGTGGTCAACGTCGGTGGATGTCCTTAGATTATGTGCGCGAATGCATTGATATGTGTACTTATTTTTTCTTTTTCCTGTTGGGAGTTTTGTGCGTTTTGAAACGGTTATAGCCCTGATATGGCTCTACGCAGTCGGCTGGGCTTTAAACAATAACAATAACGTTAGTATTCAGGTATTTTTAAACTATGTGATAAATTGGACAGAATGAACAACGCCAGAGGCATGTCCTAAGATTATGTGCGCGAATGCATTGATATGTGCACTTAAGTGTTTGTATTTCCTGTTGTGTATGTTTTGAAACGGTTATAGCTCTGATATGCTCTACTGAGTCAGCTGGACTTTAACCCTTTGACTCCCGCACCCTGTACACCAGAATCATGCATTGCCAACCATGCTAGCAAAACAAAAACTTAACCCTTTGATTCTCATCCTATCTACTGCTTCCTGCAAGAAGCAGGGTTGGATGGAGTCACAAATTTTTGCAGCTAGTGGATAGGGTAAGGGAGCCAAAGGTTTAAACAACGATAAGTGTGTGAGGGAGAGGCTGTCCAAGTCGAGATGAATTGTTTGGGGGAAGATAATTGTGTGTACATGTATTGACGGTAGTAATAAAAGTATTTTTGTCGAGTGAAGATTCAGACTGCGTGTTGTCTTTCGAGTTTTATCCGTGAGATAACCCTACCCTCGTGTTTTTTGCTATTTACCCCTACCCTCGTGTTTCTTGCTATTAATGCAAATGTGTTCTTGTTCTTTTTCTAATGAGCGTTTATGAAATTGCAACATGGCGTGTGCGTGCGTGTGTGTGTGTGCGTTGATCTAATCAATTTCCTGGTTAATAGGCTGACCTTTAAACAAATTGGATGAGTGGTCCAACTGGAGTTTGAATGGGCCTGTCCAGTATTCTAGGGCGTGTGATGGAGATTGGAGGCGTGTAGATATAAACGTGAGAAACTTTATGCATGATTTCCTTATGATCGTATTGTGATCAGCTTTCATTGAACAGTTTTACAAGAAGTAGGCCCACAAGTATATAGATTTTAACCAATCCTTTGTCAGAAGTCCAAAAGTGTGACCGCCTGCGTTCAAGCAAAGAGGAACCAGGAAAAAAAACACGAAAAAAGAATGAGAACGCGTAAATGCAACCAGACAAGATAGACACAAAGATATAAATTAAGTTAAATTTAATTGAATAATTTGAAGGGTCACAATTATAGAAAATGTGTATCATAGCGGTAAGAGATTTTTTTAAGTTTAAATGTGGTTTCTAAGAAGAATATTGAGTTCCATGGACAGCAAAGAAAACAAACGAGACAGTCTTGAAGGAGGCAGACACAAGACGAACATTAATGAAGATAAGGAAAGGACGAGCAACATTTATAACACATTCTATGAGGCAAGAGAGATTAGAGCACTTGGTCACAATAGGAAAGTTGTAGGGATAGAGAACACCTGGTAGACCCAGGGGGGAAATTGGACGGACTTGCAGAGTGGCTGAAGAGAGGGTGGGAGATATACTTGCAGCGAAAAGGGATAGTCGTATGGAGGGCCATGATCGCCAACGCCATGCGATAGGGCACATGATGATGATGATGATAGGAGGGATTCGTCAGGCAATTCCATACGCGCTCCATCCAAATCTGCACAATTTGCCTTATGCATTGGTCGGATCCAGAGCAACGGCGTATCTCCTCTTTGTGCTGCCACGCGATTTCCGTCAGGCACCGTAACTTGTGGATGCTGCATGGATACATCCAGGGTGGTAGTTTGTCCTTAAAACTTACAGGTCTCCATGGTCTTAGCACTACACTGCGTTTAGTGTAGTGCTATTTGTTGTAACGCTGGTAAAAAAAAAACCGTGGGGATTTTATGAAGACAGACATCTGTGTCGAGAAGACTGCTATGCTCCCTGTGTCTTGACGCCCCCGTCAAACTGGTCACGTCAGTCTTCTAAACTCGGTGACGTGAAATATATACGCTTGTCTGCACGTACCTTCTATTTAATACACGTCATTTACATGTAACCAAGACTATTCCAGTGATAGTCTGATACAATCATGTACCCTGCCGCATGGCTTTGTCGATCATGGCCCCACATATGCATCTATCCCTCGTCGCTGCAAGTACATCTTCCACCCTCTGTCCTCAGCCACCCTGCAAGTCCGTCCAATATTTTGTCCCTGGGTCTACCTGGTGTTCTTTCCCTCCTGCTTTCCTGTTGTGACCAGGTGCTCGAATTCCCCTTTCCTCATAAAATGGTCTATAGATGTTTGTCTTTTCCTAATCTTCCTTATCAATGGTCTTCTTGTGTCCTGCCTACATCAAGATTGTCTCATGTATTTCCTTTTTTTTCGTTTTTGATACAATACCAGTATAACATACAGACTAGGTAAAGCGTAGTCTCGGTAAGTCCTCAGGACCTGGCCAGCTCATGGGTTTATGTGCAGGCTAAAGGTTTGTGCCATGGTCACCATACACATGGCACATGTGACGGTAAGTGCATATGGAATTAGTTCCGAGCGCGGAGATGTCATCTTGAGAAACTAAAACTAAAAACACACACCGTCCTATCTGAAAAGGTAATATAGATCGGTCTCGCATTCTGGTATAATAATAATAAAATCTAGAAATCGATATTCCACGCTTCCGGATTCAGTGATGTGCCATTCGCGTTTTGTCTATACAAATACATTGTTCGTTTACACAAATTAATTATACAAAACCACCACAAAATAGAGACACATCACAGTTACAACAGCAATGAGAAGTCGCACAAGGACATGAGCAGTGCAGCAGTATCTGTTCCATAACTAACTACAAGCAACTAGCTGCAATTTATCCCTGCAGGAAGCTGGTGGATAGGGTAAGGGAATCAAAGGGTGAAGTTATTGCTTTGATGGCATGGTTGACCATGCAGGATGCTGGTGGCCAGGGTGCAGGAATCAAAGGGTTAAATCATAGTGGCTGTCCGCATTCAAGCAAAGAGCAATCATAAGTACACAAAAAATATCAGAATGCGTATTCATTGGGCAGAAAATTTATTTGTACTTGTTTTCTTATAACAAATATGCCTTCAGTTTGTATTTGTTTTTGTTTTTCTGTGTGTTTGTGTGTGTGTGTTCGTTATTTCTTTTAACGTCTATTCACATATGCTTTCAGACGAAAGAGAATGAAAAGGAAAATAAATGAATAAATAAATGCAGAACTAACTAACCAACTGTATGTGTGTGTGTGTGTTTCATTTCTTTTAACGTCTATTCACATAGGTGCTTTTAGACGAAAGAAATGTTTACAAAATGGAACTGAAAATAAATAAGTAAATAAATGAATAAATAAATAAGTAAATGAATAAAACAAATAAATAGATAAATATATACATAACTAACCAACTCTTGTGTGTGTGCGTGTATCTGTGTGTGTGTGTGGGGGGGGGGTGTCACTAACTACAAATCACAGGAAATCTCCACATTGCTCTAAGAGTGTAAAACATGGACACCACTTGCTGACATACAGGTAAGATGATTCGGACAGTTAAATTTCCTCAGAACATTTCCGTCAAAATGTTAAAAGCCTTTACGGGCAAGGTAAAGGCAAGATAGCATTTTGGGTGCACTTTCTTTGTAACAGTTATTAAGTTATCCCCTCCTACTAACACACGCACACACACACACACATACACACACACACAGACATACACACAGACATACACACAGACATACACACAGAGATACACACACACACTCGCTCTCTCTCTCTCTCTCTCACTCTCACTCTCACTCTCACACACACACACACACACACACACACTGACTGACTCACATACGCATACACACACGCATGAACGCGAGCAAAAACAAACCACAAAATTAATGACCGTATACGAATAAGTTTACGTTGAAAATATGTTCGGTCTGACCCGGGCTATTTTTAATCCTATCCTAACTTTACACACATTTCCTAGTAGAAGACACGGGCAACTCAAAATCGGTTGGTCAGAATCATATTGCGGTTATTCCTTGTTATAAGATACGCACAAACTATAAACCTCCAGAGTTCCCTGGAAGAAGGTCTTTGAGAAAAAGAACAAGAACTCGTGTTCATTTTAAAGAGGAGTGACATGAGCACATGAATTTTGTTTTTTGTTTTTTCTTTCTTTCTTTTTCTTCCTATTTTTTTCTTACTATCAGCCCTCGTTTGTGGAAGTTCTCCAATAATACAAGTATATGCTGATAGAGAATCTTTGTCAATACAAGTGGACGATGATAAATTGAAATATGGAGAGAACAAGAAGAAGAAGAACAAGGAGAGAGAGAGATGATTTGTAGTACGTGCTGTGTGCAGGTCTTACAACAGGGAATGGCCATCAGTATTATCATTATCATTATTATTATTGTTGTTGTCATTGATCTTCTTATCATTATTATTATTATTATGATAATTATTGGTATTATTATTATTATGATTATGATAATTGTTTTTATTGTAATTACTATTATTGTTATATTTTCATTATTTGTATTGATGAATTATTACTATTACGTGTTTTGTACATATTGTACATCAGGGAATGACTGCAGTGTGACCCTGATTGACCTATTTAGAGTTGCACGTATCTTCTGCTTGAAATATATGTAACGATTAGGGTAGGATTAAAATAGCCAGGTCAGACCGAATACATTTGAATATATTTTCAGCGTAAGCTTATTAGTATATTGTCATTAATTTTGTGCTTTGTTTTTGCGTGTGTGTGTTTGTGTATATGCGTGTGCATGTGTGTGCGAGTGTGCGCGTGTTGTGTGTGTGTGTGTGTGTGTGTGTGTGTGTGTGTGTATGATTGTATGTGTGTGTGTTTGTGTGTGTGTACATTCATTCGTGTGTGTGTGTGTGTCTGATTGTTCGTGTGATTGTGCGGTTTTGTGTGATTGTGTGTGTGTGTGTGTGTGTATGATTGTACGTGTGTGTGTGAGTGTGTGTGCATGTTTGTGTGTGTGTACATTCATTCGTGTGTGTGTGTGTGATTGTGCGTGTGAGTGATTGTGCGGTTTTGTGTGTGTTTGTGTGTGTGTGTGTAATTGAGCATGTGTGTGTGTGTGTGTGTGTGTGTGCGGTTGTGTGAGTGTGTGTGTATGATTGTACGTGTGTGTGTATGATTGTACGTGTGTGTGTGTTTGTGTGTGTGTATATTCATTCATGTGTGTGTGTGCGTAAGTATGTGTGTAATCGATTTTGTGTGTATAATGTGTGTGTTTATGTGTGTCTCTGTGTCTCTGCATGTGTGTTTGTTTGAGCATGTGTGTGTGTGTGTGTGTGTGTGTGTGTGTGTGTGTGTGCATAAGTATGTGTGTATGCGATTTTGTGTGTATGATGTGTGTGTTTGTGTGTCTCTGCATGTGTGTTTGTTTGAGCGTGTGTGTGTGTGTGTGTGTGTGTGTGTGTGTGTGTGTGTGTGTGTGTGTGTGTGTGTGTTTTCTTTTGTACTCAACAATCTCCTCCTTGCAACTGATACTGGCAAAGTCTCTCTCCTTACACTCCTTGATCTGTCTGCAGCCTTTGATACCATTGATCATGGTATTCTCCTTTCTAGACTTCATCATACTTTTGGCATCTCTGACATTGCTCTCTCCTGGTTCACTTCATATCTATTAAACAGAAAACAAACTGTTCTCATCAATAGCACTTACTCTCAACCTGCATGCCTGACCTGTGGTGTTCCATAAGGATCTGTCCTTGGCCCTGTTCTTTTCACTCTTTACACCTCCCCCCCTGTCCACCATCATCAACTCCCACTCTATAAAACACCACTTCTATGCTGATGACACCCAACTTCAAGACAGTGACTCACCTGACAATATACAGCGCCTCCTGACTCGCACCACTGAGTGTTACTCGGACATTAAAAATTGGATGACATACAACAAACTTCAGCTAAATGATGACAAGACAGAAGCTATCCTCATTGGCACCCGTAAGAAACTTTCTCAGCTGCCTCCTCTTTCTCTCCCATTATGTAACACATCAGTCCCAATTTCTGATTCAGCTAAAAACCTTGGTATCTGCATTGACTCTACCCTCTCCATGAACAACTTTGTTTCTCAAACTGCCAGATCTTGCTACTATCACCTCCATCGTATAAGCCTGATCAGGAAGTATCTCTCTGTCAAACAACTGCAAAACTCGTTCTCTCCTTCATAATGTCTCGCATTGACTATTGCAATTCACTCCTGTCTGGTCTTCCTGCCTCCACCACTCACATCCTACAGCGCATTCAAAACAATGCTGCACGCCTTGTACTCAAAAAGAAAAAAGCTGACCACATATCTCCTCTCCTGGCACAACTTCACTGGCTCCCTGTATCAAAGCGCATACAGTACAAACTAGACACCATGTGCTACAAAAGCCTCAATAACGCAGCCCCCCGATTACCTGTCTAGCCTACTTGAGATCTATGTCGCCTCACGTACCCTCCGCTCTGCCTCCGATCCTCTGACTTTTCGCTTTCCACGCACTAAGCTCAATACCTATGGTCCACAAGCCTTCTCTGTTTCTGGTCCACTCTCCTGGAACAAACTTCCTCTCTCAGTCCGTCAGCAACCTACTTTTGTCTCCTTCAAGTCCGCTCTCAAAACTCACCTTTTCTCCTCTGCATTAAATCCTGACCTCACTCAATCCCCTCTGCAGCCTGTCTCCACTCGGAGGGGAATCGCATTGCAATATATAATTGTATATAATATGCTCTCTATAATTTTCCATTGCTTTTATTCTTTCTCCCCATTTATAGCCGTGTGCGTGTGTGTGCGCGCGCGCGTGCGTGTGTGTGTGTGTGTGTGTGCGCATGAGTGCGTGTGTGTGCGTGCGTGCGTGCCTGTGTGTGCGTGCGTGTGTATGTGTCTGTTTCAGCGCTTAGATTTGGTTTTATCAAGATTTTGCGCTATATAAATATT
>JAPXFY010002407.1:0-15000 GCA_030674185.1 Monoplex corrugatus
GGGTTGTGTTGCGTTGGGTTGGGTTGTGTTGCGTTGGGTTGTGTTGTGTTGGGTTATGCTGTGCTATACTGTGCTCTGTTGTGCTGTGTTGTGTTGTGTTGTGTTGGGTTGGGTTGCGTTGGGTTGTGTTGTGTTGTGTTGTGTTATGCTGTGCTGTGCAGTGCTGTGTTGTGCTGTGTTGTGCTGTGTTGGATTGTGTTGTGTTGGGGTGTGTTGGGGTGTGTTGTGTTGGGTTGGGTTGTGTTTGTGGTGTGGTTTGGCGTGGTATGGTGTGTTTGTGTGTTGTGGGTTGTGTTGTGTTTGTTTTGTGTTGTGTTTTCTGTTGTGTTGTGTTTGTGTTCTGTTGTGTGGTGTGGTGTGGTGTTGTGTTGTGTTGTGTTGTATGGTGCTTTATGGTGCTTTGTGGTGTGGTGTGGTGTGGTGTGGGTTGTGTGGTGTGGTGTGGTGTGCTGTGTCGTGTCATGTTATTTCGTGTTGGATTGGGTTGGGTTGGGTTGGGTGTGGTGTGGTGTGGTGTGGTGTGGAGTGGTGTGGTGTTTGTGCAAGTGCACGTTAGACAGAGAGAGAGAGAGACAGACAGAAAGAGACATACAGAGAGAGAGACAGACAGAAACAGACAGACTGGGAAAATTGGGATAAGGAGGAAATGTAAGAACGGAGGGAAAGAAACGGAGACAGGTAAAGAAATAGACAGACAGATACACAAACAGACAGTCAGCCAGATGGACAGACAGACACACAGACACACAGACAGAGATATTCACCTATCGCCATGATGACCACAAAGATAAACTTCAGCATGATGACAGCTGTCACGATTTTCCAGGTAATTCTGCGTGTGTGCTGAAACATTGAGCACGTTATACACTGAATGTTTAGGATTATAATACATACATCACAGATACATACATACATAGAAACATACATACATACATACATACATATATACATACATAGAAACATACATATATACATACATACAAACATACATACATACATACATACATACATACATACATACACACATATATACATACATAGAAACATACATACATACATACATATATACATACATAGAATACATACATACATACATACATACATACATACATACATACATACATACGTACGTACATACATACATACATACATACATACATACATAGAAACATACATACATACGTACATACATACATACATACATACATAAATACATACATACATACATGCATGCATACATAGATACATACATATATATATGTATACATGCACGCATGCATGCATAGATACATTCATACATACATACATACATACATATATACATACATGCATGCATGCATAGATACATACATATATATATATATATATACATATATATATATATATATATATGCACGCATGCATGCATAGATACATTCATACATACATACATACATACATACATACGTACGTACGTACGTACATACATACAAACATACATACATATATACATACATATCATACATATATACATACATACATACATACATACATACATACATACATACATACATACATACATACATACTTCTTCTTCTTCTTCTTCTCCTTCTCCTTCGTAGTCGTCTTGTTCTTATTCTTGTTCTTGTTTTTGTTCTTGTTTCTTGTTCTTGTACTCGTTCTCGTTCTTCTTGTTGTTGTTGTTCTTCTTGCTGTTCTTCTTCTTCTTTTTCTTCTTCTTCTTCTTCTTCTTCTTCTTCTTCTTCTTCTTCCTCCTCCTCCTCCTCCTTCTTCTTTTTCTTCTTTTTCTTCTTCTTCTTCTTCTAGATGCTTTCTTCTTTTTCTTCTTCTTCTTCTTCATCATCATCATCATCACCATCATCATCATCTCTTCTTCTTCTTCTTTCCCCCTCCTCCTCCTCCTCTTGTTCTTCTTCCTCTACTTCTTCTTCTTCTTCTTCTTCTTCATCTTCTTCATCTTCTTCTTCTTCTTGTAGGTGCCTTCCCTGTGTTCCAATGGTCAGTGTCACGATTCTCCAGGTCGTCCTGTCCTGTGTTGAGTGGACGCACACAGCCAGGCTTTTCCCTGTCCAATCTTTGACATCGTCTTCTTGCTCTATTGCCTTGAACTGTTCCAATGAGAATGGATTCTACATTGATTTTTTAATAATCTATTGAATTCAATTTAGAAACTATCAGTCAATTTCACACTGCAGTTCTGTTCAGAATATAACATGGACTGTGTAAGTTCTGGCATGCCTCAGACCACCTGTAAAACAAACAAGTGCCCAGAGGATCACCGCCTTGTCTTGCTCGGGGAAATTGCGTGCCTCAGAGACCACTGGAACTATGCTGGCCAGAGATCTAGCTCTCTGTAACACCACACAAGCCAAACAGGTCGAAGTCAAGATATTCTAAACAAGTGAGACTACTCTCGTTTAAGCAAACAGGAACCGAAAAAACACGAAAGAAAAGAGAATCAGAGTTCGTATTTAATACAACCAGACAAGACAGGCACAAATTTTCGACCAACTGGCCTTTGTCAAGCGTAAAGGTAAGATCACAAACGAACAAACATCAACATCATCATCATCATATTTCATACAACTGGACAAGACAGGCGCAAATTTTCGACCAACTGGTCTTTGTCAAAGCAATTAAATATAAGATCACAAACGAACAAACACCAAACACAAAAAATAGGAGAAAGAGACTGAAACTTCCCTGCTGTCAAAAAGTCCGATATAACCTGATTTACTGGACATCCACGTAGAGTACAGAGCCAACAAGCAAGTCCCAGGGGGGAAAAGAGCTTTGTTACAGAAACAGCAACAGAAGAAACCAACGCTACAAAGTGACATGCTTCCAGAGTCATCAAAAGATACTCAGATAAACAACAAAGGTGAAAGCTGGAAGGAAGCTACCGACAGGATGATGGAAATCCAGAACGCTAAATCCAAAACCAGGATAGGATTCAGGAATATGAGAACAATGTACAAAACACGTAAAATAACATCATCAGAGGTAAGGCTCTTATAATCTACACTTACTTGGAATTAGCGAGAGCAGGTGGACAGGGTCACGTGAAAACAATGTACAAAACAGGTAAATTACCTCAAATAACATCATCAGAGATAAGACTCTTATAATCTACACTTACTTGGAATTAGCGAGAGCAGGTGGACAGGGTCACGTGAGAACAATGTACGAAATAGTTAAACTGTCTCAGATAACATCATCAGAGGTAAGGCTCTTACAATCTACACTGACCTGGAATTATTGAGAACAGGTGGACAGGGTCAGGCAAACACAAAACCAACACAGGAGAGACTGTCCTGTACTCAGGAAGAGATGGGAAACCACACCATGAAGAGATGGCTATCGTCGTGATGAGAGTAACAGAAAAATGCCTGCATAAAAAGGCACTGAGAGAGAGACAGACAGACAGACAGACAGGCAGGCAGACAGACAGAGAAAGACAGACAGACAGAGAAAGACAGACAGAGATAAAGAGAGAGAGAGACAGAGAGACAGAGAGAGAGAAATGAGAGAGAGAGAAAACAGACAAACAGTTAGACAAAGAGATAGAGAGGAAGAGAAAGAAAGAGACACACACAGTTAGACAAACAGTTTGACAAAGAGATAGAGGGAGAGAGAGAGAGAAAGACAGAGAGAGAGAGAGAGAGAGAAAAGAAAAGAGAAGAGAAGAGAGGGGAGACCGAGACAGAGAAACAGAGAGATCTACATGTATACTCACTAAGGCTCAATCGTCCTGTTGAGAAGTTCTGGAGGATCACTGAAAAGCGTGAAGGCCCATGTTCATATTTATACCTGAAGGATCGCCATCACATCAGCCGTCATTTAAACCCCAAATATCCCTCATCGGTATCTTTTCGCACAGCTCTGCGAAGACATAAATGTAGAGAGTTATGTCGATGAATATTCACATGGCATATTACGACACACTGCAACAGACATCACTAAGGTATTACGTGGGTGTGAGACGAAACATCTTTATCTCATTAGAACATGGTTTTTTCTCAGTCACTGGATTCTTACTCTATAAACTGAAACTGAAAATTTGGGAAAGAAGTGGGTGTAGGATTATGCGCTTGTTATCAAAACGTGCTGCACGTAGTGGTCAATAAATCAATCAACGAAGATCATTTTACCGCACAACTTGAAACCAGGCTGTGGTGAAGTGTGAAGGGTGTGCTTCTGTAACAATACAAGGGGGGGGGGGGGGAACAACAACTTCAAATCAAAAGAATACAATAAAGAACAGTTAAACGTCTTTACTTTTCTCCCTACTGATTATGATAAAGATGGAGAACAGATGAAAGTGAGAGAGAAGGGGGGGGGGGTGAGAGAAGAAGAACAAAAACAAGACCAACAAGAAGATAAAGATGAAGAAGAAGAGAGACACAGACAGACAGATACAGAAACAGAGACAAAGAGAGGGAAGGAGGCAGACAGACAGACAGACAGGCAGGCAGGCAGGCAGGCAGACAGGCAGGCAGACAGAGACAGAAACAGATTGACAGACAGATAGAGAGAGACAGACAGAGAGAAAGGGAAGTGAGAGAGAGAGAAAAAGAAAGAAGAGAGAGTGAGAGAGTAAGAGACAGGCAGATAGATAGATAGATAGATAAATAGATAGATAGATAGATAGATTGATAGACAGATAGATAGATAGACAGATAGATAAATAGATAGATTAGATAGACAGATAGATAGATAGACAGATAGATAGATAGAGAGAGAGGGGGGGAGGAGAGAGACCGAAAGAGAGACAGACAGACAGGCAGAGACAGAGACAGACAGACAGATGGAGAAAAACATAGAAAGAGAAGGGGATAGAGAAAGGAAGACAGACAAAGAGAAAGGGAAAAGAGAGAGAAAAAAGAACGAGAGAGAGAGAAAAAAAACGAGACAGAGAGACAGAGAAGAGAGACAGAGACAGAGACAGACAGACAGACATAGAGAGACAGAGAGAAAGACAGAGAGAGACAAAGGCAAACAGACAGACAGTAAGAGACAGAGACAGAGAGACAGACAGAGAGAGACAGAGACAGAGAGACCGACATAGAGAGACAGAGACAGAGAGACAGACAGAGCGAGAGAAGAGAGAGAGAGAGAGAGAGAGAGAGAGAGAGAGAGAGAGAGAGAGAGAGAGAGAGAAAAACCAAAAACAAGAATACAGTTTTAAGTTGGAAGGTAATGGCATAAGCACGTTTACGCTTTATTTTATTTTATTTTTTTAACATCAACCCTCGCCCTCAGACGGTCTGCAGTAATACATACAATACACTACAATGCTATAAAGAGACAGGAAGGCGGTAGGTGTGGGGTAAGGATAGTGTGGAAATAGGAAAACCGTAACAGTGAATAGGAACCAGAAAAAAAACCAAAAAAAACACGAAAAAGAATAAGAACGCGTACTTAATACAAGAAGATAAGACAGGCGCAAATTTTCGGCCAACTGGCCTTTGTCAAGCGTAAGATCACAAACAAACAAACACCAGATACAAAAATTAGGAGAAAAAGACTTAAACTTCTTTTTCTCAAAGCAGGGAAGTTTCAGTCTTTTTCTCCTAATTTTTGCATCTGGTGTTTGTTTGTTTGTGATCTTACGCTTGACAAAGGCCAGTTGGCCGAAAATTTGCGCCTGTCTTATCTTGTTGTATTAAAGACGCGTTCTTATTCTTTTTTCGTGTTTTTTTTTTCTGGTTCCTGTTTGCTTGAACACGGGCAGTCACACTTGATATGGATTTCGTAGCAGTGAATCTTATGAATGTATTATGTAGGCACGTTATGCCCACCATGAAAATGGCAGAGGCTTTTTACACCAGCTGGAGAGCATCTTATGAAATCATTAGTCAGCTTGTTGGGGGGCTGTTTCCAGCTCGATAAAAAAAAATGATGCAGTGTTTGAGCCCTGCAATTATTCATGCTTGTCACTGCGAGTGAATATTTTATTGAATGATGTGCTTTGATTTCATTTGTGTGTATCAGGCCTTTTATCTCGTAGGTGATCGTCTTGCAGTTTTTCCCCGCGACAACCAAACGATATAGAAGCAGTCCAGTAATCCTGTACCCCTGAACATTGACCTTCTGGTCGATGGCCATACATCAAATGTGTAACGGGGCAGACCTACCCAGATTTGGGTACCAAGATTGTGATGTTCAGTGTTTCAGTTCTAATTAACCAATCACCATGATATTTGGCGAGAAGATACCTCAGACAGTATTCTTTGGATTGAATATCTTTGTTGGGGTCTGTGAGTTATGAAAAGTTGACAAAAATTAATTAATTAATTAAATGCGATTTTTCGCGAGATTGTTTACATCAGACATAATATGTTCAAAAGTTTTCATCCGATTTCCTTGATATTTGACACACATATAGCAGGGACAGGTACCTATAGCCGGTTGTAAAATCTTGCAGCTCTGCTTGAAAGAAACATTTTTATCAAAAGTTGTAATAAAACATTTTTATTAAAATTATTCTAGAAATTGGTGTAATGATTGTACAGAAAAGAATGATAGTAGAGCTAAGATTTTACTACATGCCATACATACTATACAGATGTGTTTGTTTACTACATATCAAATTCTTAACATGAATATATGTGTAGTTATAAATGTCACAGTATATACTATATTTTTTCATTTTCGCGAGAACAATTTTTAATTAATTAATTTTTGTAAACTTTTCATAAGTCAAAGACCCCAACAAAGATATTCAATCCAAAGAATACTGTCTGAGGTATCTTCGTGCCAAATATCATGGTGGTTGGTTAATTAGAACTGAAACACTGAACATCACAATCTTGGTACCCAAATCTGGGTAGGTCTGCCCCCTTGAAGAGATTTGGGTTTCTTCGGGTGCTTTTCTTCTTTTTTCAGTGTTTATTTTTTTTCCAACACTGACCTGGTCGGTGGCTATACATTAAAAGTTTCAGAGATTCTCAGTTTCTTTGGGTGCTTTCTTTTTTCTTTGTCAGTATTGATTTGTTTCCAACATTGACCTGGTCGGTTTCCATACATAAAAAAAAGTTTCAAAAATTGTGTTTCTTTGAGTCTTTTTATTGTCTTTTTCAATGTTTGTTTCCTCATTCTGTTTACCTTTCTGTTTCTTTTTTTTTTCTTTTTTTTTTTTGTACCTTTGGTGACTTTTCTCTTTTATTTCTTTATGTCAGTCTTCCCCTCTGTGTTACCCCTAGACATCATATCTGGAGTCTATGATTTGATTAGAAAAAAAGCCAGCCAGCCCGCTTGCTAAAGACATTAGGCAGACACAGACTGGATAAACACAGACCTATGGGAAATATAGATATGGGTAACAAATGACGTGGTCAACATAAATCAAAGGAAATAATAATAATAATAATAATAATAATTACAATATTTATATAGCGCAAAATCTTGATAAAATCAAATCTAAGCGCTGAAACAGACACACACACACACGCACGCACGCACACACACGCACGCACGCACTCACACACACGCACTCACACACACACACACACACACACACACACACACACACACACACACACACACGCACACGGCTATAAATGGGGAGAAAGAATAAAAGCAATGGAAAATTATAGAGAGCATATTATATACAATTATATATTGCAATGTGATTCCCCTCCGAGTGGAGACAGGCTGCAGGGGGGATTGAGTGAGGTCAGGATTTTATGCAGAGGAGAAAAGGTGAGTTTTGAGAGCGGACTTGAAGGAGACAAAAGTAGGTCTGGGAGAACAGATGGGGAACACTTGGGGAACATACATCGTGAGGGGATAGACCTGGAGGAACAGTTGGAAAAATGGGGAACATAGATCAAACGTAGACGGATGTGGGGAAACAGCTGGAAAAACTGGAGAACAAAAATCAAAGGTGGACATATCTGGGGAAACAGAAATGTGGGGAACAGATTATCGCTATGTATATAGACCTGGATCAGTATAATAGTTGGACACTTGGAGAACAATTTCAATTTCAGTTTCTCAAGATGACGTCTCCTCGCTCGTAATGAATTCCATATGCACTAACGTCACAGGTACCATGTGATGGAGAAGATCCAGAATGATCATGGCACAAGTCTTTAAGCCTGCACATAAACCCACGAGCTGGCCAGATCCTGGAGAACATATATCATAGAACATAGATCAGACCTGGGGAAACAAAACGTGGGGAATACAGATCACTGGCATATATACTTGGAGGAACAAATAGAAAACTGGGGAATCTAAATCAAAGGTGGATAGACCTGGGGAAACACTACAAAAATGGCGAATCAAAATCACAGGTGGATAGATCTGGGAGGAAAAGAAAAATGGGAAATTGACATCAAAGGGGATAGATCTGGGGATACAACTAAAAAACCGGGGATTTTTCTAAAACAAAGGCAGATAGACTAGGGCAAACAGAAAACTGGAGGAATATGTATCTGCATGGGCATAGACTAGGGAATAGAGGCCTTGGAAAAATAATCAAAGACTTTGGGAACAATTATACACCTGGGGAAACCCAGACCTGAGGAAATATGGACCCAAGGAACCAGGGAACAGAGATTAGGCGCAATGTCTACCGGGGAAATACAGACCTTAGGGAACATAGATCTGGGATATACAGATACATACAAAATACAGACACATACCGGCACCGATAGACAAAGACGCACACAAACACACATAGACATACACACACATACACACACACACACACACACACACACACACACACACACATACACACACACACACACATATATATATATATATATATATAATATATATATATATATATATATATATATATGTATACACATAGCCCCCCCCCCCACACACACACACGGACAGAGAGAGAGGGAGATAGAGACAGAGACAGAGACAGATATATATATATATATATATATTATATATATATATATATATATATATATATATATATATATATATATACAGAGAGAGAGAGAAGAATTAGATGGACTGAGAGACAGAGAATATTTGTGTGTGTAAAAGAGAGAGGTGAAGAGAGAATTTGTGAATGTGAAACACAGAGAGAGAGAGAGAGAGAGTGAGAGAGAGACAGAGAGAGAACAAAGAGAGAGAGAGAAAAACAGAGAGAGAGAGAGACAGAGAGAGACAGAGAGAGACAGAGAGACAGAGAGAGATCGAGAGAGAGAGATCGAGAGAGAGAGAGATCGAGAGAGAGAGATATATATATATATAACAGTTGAAAAAGATGAATCTTCAGAGCAGATTTGAAGTGTGTGGTTGAAGCTGAATGTCTAATGGGCACAGGTAGTTCCTTCCATACTGTTGGACTATATAGCAAACGAATTTACGTTTACCACAAATTTTCGTCTCATTCCCACGCAATACCATTTGATTTCTGTTCTAGTACACAGTACCACCATGTGAATATTCATTGACTTACTGTCGACTTTTATGTCTTCAGAGAACTGTGCAAAAAGATACTAATAAAGGATTGGTAATGTAAATGACCGCTGGTGCAATGTAGTGACCACGAGGTATAAATATGACCTTGGGTCCACAAGAATTTCAGATCCTCTGGAGCTTTTGTGACCAGAACTTCTGAATCTTGGTGAGTATCGGTCTTTCTCTCTTTCTCTGTCATTCTGTCTGTTTCTCTCTCTCTCTCTCTCTCTCTCTCTCTCTCTCTCTCTCTCTCTTCTCTCTCTCTCTCTCTCTCGCTTGGGTCCACAAGACTTTTAGATCCTCTGGAGCTTGTGACCAGAACTTCTGAACCTTGGTGAGTCTCTGTCTCTGTCTCTCTTGCTCTCTCTAACTCTCTCTCTCTCTTTCTCTTTCCCTCTGTCTCTCTGTGTCTCTCTGTCTCTCTCTCTCTCTCTCGCCCTCTCTCTCTGTCTCTTTGTGTCTCTCTGTCTCTGTCTCTCGCTCTCTTTGTCTGTCTCTCTGTCTCTCTCTGTCTCATTCTCTCTCTTTCACTTTCATTCTGTCTGTCATTCTCTTTCTCTCTATCATTCTCTCTCTCTCTCTCTCTCTCTCTCACACACAACACACACACTCTCTCTCTCACACACACACACACTCTCTCTCTCTCCCTGTCATTTTGTCTGTCTGTCTGTCTGTCTCTCATTCTCTCTCTCTCTCTCTCTTTCTCTCTCACTCTGTGCATGTATATATGTATGTATGTATGTATATATGTATACACATATATATATATATTATATGTATGTATGTATGTATGTATGTATGTATGTATGTATGTATGTGTATGTATGTTATGTATATGTTATGTATGTGTAATCATAAACATTCAGTGCATAACATTCAGTGTATAACGTGCTCAATGTTTCAGCACACGCACAGAATTACTTTAGAAACCTTGACAGCTGTCAACATGCTGAGGTTTATCGTTATTGTTGTCATGGCGAAAGATGAATACTTCTGTCCGTCTGTCTGTGTGTCTGTATGTACATCTGGCTGTCTGTGTGCCTGTCTGTCTTTTGTCTAAACATCTCTCTGTCTCTGTCAGTCTGTCTGTCTCTCTTTCTCTCTCTCTCTTTCTTTCTTTCTTGATCTCTCTCTTTCTCGCTCTGTCTCTTGCCCTACATGTATATTAACATACATACACACACACGTATTATATATATATGTATATATATATATATATATATATATATATATATATATATATATATATATATATATATATGTCTCTCTCTCTCTCTTTCTTTCTGTCTCTCTCTCTCTCTTTCTTTCTTTCTTTCTCTCTGTCTGTCTCTCTCTGTCTCTGTCTCTCTCTCTCCCTATATACATATGTATCTCTTTCTCCCTCCCTCCCTCTCTCTCTCTCTCTCTCTCTCCCTCTCTCTCTCCTCGATTCTCGACAGCGGTGATTGTCACGATTCCCAAAGACAACAAGGTATTATCAAAACGTTGGCCTAATAAAGTTTGTCAAGGGCCAAGCGCTATTTCATCATCATCATCATCATGTGCCCTGCAGCATGGCGTTGGCGATCATGGCCCTCCATGTGCATCTATCCTTTGTCACCGCAAGCACATCTTCCACCCTCTCTATCCTCAGCCACTCTGCAAGTCCGTCCAATAAATTTCTCCCTGGATCTGCCTGGTGTTCTCTTTCCCTCCAGCTTTCCTGTTGTGACCAGGTGCTCAATTCCCCTTTCCTCACAAAATGGCCTAAATGTTGCTTGTCTTTTTCCTAATCTTCCTTATCAAATCAATGATCTTCTTGTGTCTGCCTCCATCAAGACCTTCTCGTTTGTTTTCTTTGCTGTCCATGGAACTATCAATATTCTTCTTAGAAACCAGATGCCTCAATCTTGTTCTGGCTTTGCATGTTGACTGTCCACGCCTCACAACCATACAACAGTATCTGTTCTATACAACATTCAAGAACTTCCTTCCTGATGTTAATTGACAGGCATTTGTTGGTAAGACTGTCTCGTTTGTTTTCTTTGCTGTCCATGGAACTCTCAACATTCTTCTTAGAAACCACATCTCGGCTGCCTCAATCTTGTTCCGGCTTTCCCACCCTGGTAAAGAAACACTCGGTCCAGGACTGCTCAGTTGTACACGAGAGCCTGGCTTAGTTCGCAGCTGATATCACCCTTAATAAAAGTGTCAAAAGCGTGTAGAACAAATTCGGTTTAATATGATAACAAAAATATACACAGAAATTTCATGTGTGTGTCTGAGAATGCATGTGTGCATTTGTACTTATGAAATGGTTGACTCTTTTTTCCCTTAGAAATTCTTTGTGAACTAGTGGTACTAATAACTGTTTCTATTTCATGTTGCGATCTTGTGTTGTTTTTGATGACTTGACCGACCATGTTTATACTGCATTTAAGTATGGATCCAGTAAACGTCCTACCCTCTCTGTTCGTTTATTTATCTTTTTATTCTATAAATGGCTACGAGCATACTTTGATGTGGACTAATCACGCCCTATATCTGAAATCATTGTCATAACCAGTCGCCGTGGTGTAGTGGTTAGCGCAACGGACTACCGACTGGAATGTTGTGGATTCGAATCCCCATCAGTCCCTTAAAAAATCATTGTGGGATTTTTCGGCTCTAACCGGCTCCTACCCTAAGGTGGGCGTGCTATGGGCTCACTGGGAAGTTTGGGACCGCACAGTCGAGTCTCGTCCACTTCACGGATGCGTCATTGAGGGTGGTGCTCAAATATCCTGTCCAGCACCGCAGGTGTCTGTATCTTTGCAGCCTGGTTGACTCCAGGATATATTATGATAGTAAACGTAGAGTACAGCCCTGTCACGCAGTCTCAATCCTAGATGGAACCCAATAATCATCCTCATCGACATCATCATCATCGGATTATAAAATCTGTTCCAGCTTCCTGTGGCCATTAAGGTGGTGTAGAAAATGGGACGAAAAAAAGTGACACAAAGGTAACCACCCTGAGTGCATCATCATCATCATCATCATCATCATCATCATCATCATCAGGTGCCCTGCCGCATGGCGTTGGCGACCATGGACTTCCAACCATCTCTATCTCTCGTTGCCCCCAGCATCTCCCCCACCCTCCTCATCCCCAGCCACTCTGCAAGTCCGTCCAGCATTCTCTCCCTGGATCTACCTGGTGCTCTCTTTCCCTCCAGCTTTCCCGTTGTGACCAGGTGCTCCATATCTCCCTTCCTCATAAAATGGCCTTTAAATGTTGCTTGTCTTTTCCTAATCTTCCTTATGAGTGATCTACTTGTGTCTGCCTCCATCAAGACTATCTCGTTTGTTTTCTTTGCTGTCCATGGAACTCTCCTGAGTGCAATGATCCTAAAAAAAATTACCGCATTAATGTCTGTTTCAGTATCTGGCAGGCCTGAAAGAAGCTCCCTTCAACACGAAGGACGGTGCGCTGGACATCACCCAAGTTGTGGATTTCAGCAAGCCGACAGCTGACCAGGAGGTGTACATGATGGCGAAGAACGGAGACTTCAAGATCACTTTCGGCCAGTACGAACCTTTAGGAAGGTGGCACAGGAACTCCAGGTTTATGTTCGAGTGTTTCAACAAGAAGTTCGTGCCTAGTGACTACCCCACGTAACTCTGTGGTCAGTGGACAAAGAAAGAAAGACAGAAAGAAAGAAAGAAAGAAAGAAAGAAAGAATGAATGAATGAATGAATGAATAAATGAACGATTGAATGAATGAACGATTGAATGAATGAATGACAGAAAGAATGAAAAAATAAATAAATGAACGAATGAATGAATGAATGTATGAATGAATGAATGAGTGAATGAATAATGACAGAAAGAATGAATGAATGAATGAATGAATGAAAGAAAGAAAGAATGAATGAATGAAGGAAGGAAGGAAGGATAGAAAGAAAGAATGAAAGACAGAAAGAAAGAAAGAAAGAGAGAGAGAAAGAATGAAAGAAAGAATGAAAGAAAGACAGAAAGAAAAGAAAAGGAAAGAAATGGGTCTGCAGATCATGCTTTATACAGTTAGATTTGTCGGATTGTGTATGTGAACATCAAGTTTTGGTCGTAATTGCCGCTACCCTTTGCTGTTATTGAATATTTGTCTCTGTTTTGGCATGCGCAATTTTTGAAAATTGTATTTAAAAAAAAAGGTTTGAACGAAAAAGACAGAAAACACCATATTACATATTCCAAATCTGAAGAATGTTTGTTTTTTTTGTTTTTTTCTTTTGTTTTTTTTTTGAAAACCAGTTTCAATAAATGAATAATCACGTGCGTAAGTCTAAAGTTTGAACCATCAGTGAATAGGATAAGAACACACAAATACTTGTTTGTTTGTTTGTTGCTGTTTTTCATCCGACCTTCGTTAAAGCATATTTAGTAGAAACAAAACAATAGCCAGTTTCCTTAACGTGTAGTTGAGCAAGAGAAAATGGCAGATATTTCTATTCTGTCTACTTTCTTCTCTTTCTTCTGTACATTTCTCTCTTCTGCTCAACGTCATGTTAGGGAAGTTGTTAATTGTTTGTTTTTTAAGGCTAATTGTTGTTCATTAATTCTGTTGGGTTTTTTGTTTGTTTGTTGGCTGCTTGGTTGATTGATTTCTTCTTCCTTTCTTTCTTTCTTTCTTTCTTTCTTTGTTGTTTTTGTTTTGTTTTGTTTTGTTTCTTGCATGTGCTTGATAAAAGTCATTTGGGCAAAACTTTGCGCTTGCCATGTTTCTATATATCAGACATGCGTTTTGATTTTAGTTTTGCTTTTTTTTCTTCCTGCTTCTTATCGTCGAAGCTGACAAACATGTAAGCGTTTTTGTTTTGATAAACTCTTGAAAAACTTTACTAAAAACAGACCACTGTTTCTGATTTGCCCCCTAAGCATAATACTATGAAACTCACAAGCTCTTGATTAATGGCTTTATGATAAACTGTAACTATTGAATGACTTCAGTCGATAATGTTCAGAGCACCTGATTTACCCTTTAAACAAATACTGAATCTTACAAACACGTGAATTAATTTTGCATTGAGACTTAGCCACATCGCCTATTGTCGACAAACTTTCGTCGAAAACTTTAAAGAAAACCTAGTATTTCACAGTAAGAAATCGATAAAAAAATTGCAGCTTTATTCATTGGATCTAATTATTGATAAACCCTCTGTAAACGTTCAGAGAACATGATTCAGCAACAGTTTATAGTCTGCTCTGTATCATGTTCTTTAAATTAGGATTCTTTCCATTTGATACTCTAATACGACAAAAGTGCACACTGACACCAATACTGATTAAAGGTGTTGTCTATTTACTATTGCGAAACCACTGTCGCAATATTAAAAAAAAATTTAATCACCGAGTCCACAGATTCGAGACTGTTGGATTTGTGACTCAAATTTCGATTTGGATCGATCTATGAAAATAAGTTCCTGGTAACAGATTTTCCTCACACACATACACACACATACACACACACACACACACACACACACACACACACACACACACACACACACACACACACACACACACACACACACACACACACACAC